>CM067370.1:4268148-4338148 GCA_034401795.1 Chaetoderma sp. LZ-2023a | reverse complement strand
CGTTTTGCCCGATTGCGCAGACAACGATGACGACGACGACGACGACGACGACGACGACGACGACCAACATTACTAGACGAGAGATGTGTAAATTGTTGATCTCTGTAAAGTGCTCACTTTATCCTTGATTTGATACGTTATTTGCTTAAGGACACAGGACCTGGTACATGTGGAGATCTGTCGGACTGTAATTGGTTGTTAAGACAAAGACAAATGGGCAGCTTTCTATCGCGGCCTTCGCTGGCATCATACTCCATTTACTCGCGTGGGGTTTATTGCTCGCAAAACAATTCAGGTGATTAGGGATTACAGATTAGGGTACTCAGCTCTCTTGACACAACACATTAGTAATGCTAGCAGATATATACGATTATATATATAATTATGTATGTAGTTTTTTTTATTATTGTCAAGCATTAGTTCTATGAACCCTGCCTTTGACAACGCACTGGGACTAGGATCTAGCTCATTCAGGAATGTAATCTTATCTTTTTCAATTTTTTCGACCCGAGTGGGGCTCGAACCTGGCAATTCTATGGCAACTTTCGCCTAGCAATTGGGAGGCGACTGCTATAACACCAGACCACCATCCAGAGGACAAAAATCATGTATGCTATGTATGTATGTATGTATGTATGTCTAGCTTTAAAAGCATTGCACTAACTAGAATGATTTGTTATTCATTGGCTAACCTTATTATGTTACAACACTGGCTTTCGGTAAACAGCGCGGATTATGTTGTGTTAGATTTTCTAATGACATTTTATATAGCACACGTGTGCAAATGTTCGTGGCTCTATACATGCTGGAGAGTATCACTTGTATGTTTGAACCACAATATGGCGTGTGACCATACAGATGATCGAGATAAGCGTCGTCTTCGTCTTAGTGGTGATGGTTGTTGCTGCTGTTGTTGTTGTTGCTGCTGTTGGTGGTGGTGGTGGTGGTGGTGGTGGTGGTTGGGGTTGGGGTTGGGGTTGTGGTGGTAGTGGTAGTGGTGGCGTGTGGTGGTGGTGGTGGTGGTGGTGGTGGTGGTGATGGTAGTGCGTGCGTGCGTGTGGTGTAGTGGTGGTTGTGGGTGTGGCTGTGGTTGTGCTTGTAGTGGTGGTGGTGTGGTGAGGTATTGGTGGTTATGGTAATGGTGGTGCTGCTGTTGCTGCGTTTACCTTCAGGTCTATTACATACTTGGCAGTTGCGCTGCCTCCTCGTCGGTCAGGCTCGCTGCCTCATCACCGGGCAGGCTCGCACTTCATACTGTCTCTTCTAAAAACACACATTTCACATATATTTCTCAGAAATACAATAACATTTTAATCCAGAGTGTCGTCGCTGGAGCTATCTGTTACCAATGATACAAATATGCGCGCTATATCCCAAGTCCTGAGTCCTGGCTCTGGCAATGGCAGCAGAACAATTCACTTCAATTTACAAAACATTACATAACATCATCTGGTGACAACTTATAATCGATTGTATTACAAAAAGCTTTAAGTTAGAACTAAGCGGATCCTGCACCACAAAGCTATTAGAAACTGTAAAAATGTTAACTATATGGCACATGCGTTCTAGTTGATCAGTTCTGGACAATCGACCGTACTAGAATGCGATACGACAGATGTGACGAGCTCGAACGTTTGTAAAAAAAAAACCCAACCACTATCAACAAGAGTATTAGCGGTACATATCAGAGCGCGCGCGGCTAGAAACGGCGTTGGGCCAGCATCCTCATAGAGCAAATAGCAGGAAACCTGCGCATTATGAATCAAGCATAATCGCGGCTAAAACCAATCAGACCTTTCCTTCCTATACTGAGCGCCAGCAATACCAACCAATCATCGACCGCGTACGCCTTAATGAAATAACACCGACACGCATGCATGAATGGCGTAAAATAAATGCGCGTGCATCGCTATCGCGCCACCATGCCAGTGCATATAATACGCGCATAATTTTACACGACTGATGGAAAAACTGTGGCACGTTCACGGAGAGTGAACACCAGATATGCATTAGCGGTAAAGTGCTTGTGGTGAATGGTGTGATGATTTAGAAAATGATATGTCTAACCAAATTATGGAAACTGATGGAAATGTCTGGGGAAACAATGCAAGTATTTAATACGCGCTAGAATGGTCTGAGTGTACCCCAATAAACTCCCACTCTTGCTATCAGCCAGTGATAATCTACAGACTAAATGATTTTAAACGATATTTTAAACATTTATGATAGTGAAACAAGTTGTGTCATTGTACGTGAGGTGGGTGCTGGAGGGCGAACGCATGGCGGTGATAGAAGATGTGTGCCCACCTCGAAATGGATTCTGCTAAAGAAAAACACAAAAAGAGCAACTTAGGAGTTCGCAGAATGCAGCCACAGATTGACCAGCAGCAATCAGATTGGTCTGAATAACGTGAAGCTGACGAGGTGGCAATGCAGCAGAGTTCAGCGTATTTAGACACACGCCTATGTCTACGTTAGACACGATGTGCAATAGGCCGACAGATCACTGATTTCTATGATTTAACCCTTTAATGACTAAATTTCTTCGAAAAATTTAAATATTCACTTATTGAATGTCCATTTGCAAGCCAAGAGAAGACTATTTTTGAAAATGTACCACTGTAATGACTGGCTCGGTACCGAGCCAGTCATTTCAGTGGTAACATTTCAAAAATAGTCTTCTCTTGACCTGTAAATGGACATTACTCAAAACCACTACCGAGGCCGGTTTTGGCCGGTTTCTTCACGAAAGAGTTAACCTGTCCGTAAATAATGCTATACACTGTAACTGCTGGCACATGCCTTTGAAGTTTACCAGCCTACCGATATATTATTATGCAAATAACACCACCCCTACTTTATACAAAATACTAGGCTTGTAGTAGACGCGGGGTTAATAAGATATAATTAGGCTGGTAAACTTCACAGCGCGTGCAAGCTCCGCCGCAATATGCAGTCTTAGACAACAGCTAAAGTGCAACAAAAATTTTCTCTGTTTGGTCATGTTCTGCTAGTGTCATCAAACACATCGGCACGGACAGCCTTAGAACGCGCTCTATCTGAAGCCAATGGACATTTCCAGTTTTAGTTTTGCCACGCCCGTCTCTAGCTAAGCTGCACCCACACATCGCTGTTGTTGGGATCGATCGATCGATCTCTGAACTCCCTGACTATCAATTTCCAGAAAACTATACAGGTAAGCTATTGAATATTTTGGAAGTAATTTGACTATGGCAGCATCAGCGTCCAGTCAAATTAGTTTCAATATATAGTTGAGTAAATAGTAAAGACATACAATTGGTATAACAACGCGTAGTCCGTCTTCAATTAAACGTTCATGACTCACTCATCTATGCGGCATGCATGGTGTCATTTATTATGACGCCAGCCTACACGTCACGTCACCTCCAGTCAAATTAGTTTCAAAATATTCAAAATATTCAACAGCGTGTTTATCAAATAGTAGAGACTTCGTACAACGTGTCGGACTATTAAGAGTTAAAGACGTGCGAAATAGAATCATTTATGACGTAATGATTATGACGTAATCCTACACGCTGCTTAGCTGATTATGACGTCATATGACGTCAGATGACAGATAGATACTCTGGAAAGGTGAATCAATAAAGCTAGTGGAAGACGCCATTGCGCAGCCATGCTCTAGATGTATTACGCACTGACATACAATCAGCAGGTGTATGCACACTGATGATCAATACGAGCTGTAGGGAGCGGAGGACTCTGGCTAAGGACAGGAAACGCTGGCCACACTTGAAGAAGACCTAATGGACCTTCCAAGTTTATCCATCGATCAAATGACATGAGATGACGTCATAGTCAGCTAAGCGGTGTATAGGCCACGATTACGTTATAATCATTACGTCATAAATGATTCTATTTGGCCCGTCTTTAACTCCTAATAGTCCGATAAGTTGGACGAATTGTATGTCTCTAAGCCGTCTATTTAATATACATGCTGTTGAATATTTTGAATATTTTTAAAACTAATTTGACTGGGCGCTGTTTCTGCCATAGGCAGCAACATCACCACGTCAAATTAGTTTCAAAATATTCAACAGTTTGCATGTATAGTTTTCTATGGGTGGGGAATAGCTAAACGTGAAAATATCCATTGTTGCGGCTTCATGATGTTTCAGAATACAGTACATCAGCGGGTCATCACCACCACGTGTATTGTTGCCCAAGAGACATCCGGTTTGATAAATAGAGCGTCCCATAAAAGACATTATAATCCTGGGCTATAGGGTTCAGAGAGGCCCGGCTCATTCGTCATGCAGTATGCCAGTTTCAGAATCGGATTTCCATCCGATCGATATGAGAAGTCATTATAAAGACAAAGCCATATCGGCACAGCTGAGCTGTATCGCGCGTGTCGCTTGATTCTTGAGGGAGGGATTTGTCATGCGATGCCAGTCCAGATGCAGCGTTCACAGGACCCAGTCGTAAAACATGTCAGATAGGCTTAGAAATTACGGCCTGCAGCGGGCGACAGAAGCTGCATTAGTGACAGAGGCAAAGGTCCATGGCTATAAAATGGATAGTGATTTGTGAGTTCAAGGGATATTAACTTGGATTGATTTGATTGGCTGTACCATGAAACGTGACATATGATGACGTCGATGATCTTACAAGACATGGCAAAATGATAGGTTTCATGACAAATTAATACCAGAAGATAACGCACGTTGAGCCCGGGTATCACGGCTAAAGCGGCACGGATCATCAAGCCACCAGCTCACAGGCCTCACAGAAAGTGTTATGTGATATTATTAAAAAACACACTTTACAGTAGTCCTATAGAAATTAAATTCCGTTAAAATAAATTTGCGAAACCATGTTACTAATTTGGGGAATACTCTACTGTTCGACTCCTGCCAGCAACATCCTTTACACACTTGTTTTTCGTAGATGTTGAAAAAATTACAAGCTTGACAGCGATCTAATAAGACCAAGGTTTAAAGAAGTTCTCCGTTTCGTCTTTGGAAATTAATTTAAATGGGAAATAAATTTGGCGAGCTAATTCTTACGTGAGATCTACTTGTTATGTATAGCTAATTCTTACGTGAGATCTACTTGTTATTTAGAGCTAATTCTTACGTAAAATCTACTTTTTATTCAGAGCTAATTCTTACGTGAGATCTACTTGTTATTTAGAGCTAATTCTTATGTGAGATCTACTGATTATTTAGAGCTAATTCTTACGTGAGATCTACTTGTTATTTAGAGCTAATTCTTACGTGAGATCTACTTGTTATTTAGAGCTAATTGTTACATGAGATATACTTGTTATTTAGAGCTAATTCTTACGTGAGATCTACTTATTATTTAGAGCTAATTCTTACGTGAGATCTACTTGTTATTTATAGCTAATTCTTACGTGAGATCTACTTGTTATTTAGAGCTAATTCTTACGTAAAATCTACTTTTTATTTAGTGCTAATTCTTACGTGAGATCTACTTGTTATTTAGAACTAATTCTTACGTGAGATATACTTGTTATTTAGAGCTAATTCTTACGTGCGATCTACTTGTTATTTAGAGCTAATTCTTACGTGAGATCTACTTGTTATTTAGAGCTAATTCTTACGTGAGATCTACTTGTTATTTAGAATAAATATGCATTCAACAAAGGTGAACAAGAGGAATAGTTAGATCTTAATGTATGTTTTCGAGATTATCCGGAGAAAAGCGTTTCGCAAAATGTCTAGATATATAGGAATGATCCAAATCAAACACAAAATATCACACAATAATTGAAATGTAACATGGCAACAGTTTGCATGACAACATAGGCTGATGTAATTGATGGACAGTTAACTGACTAGTTTTCTGTATAGCAGGTGTTCATCGAGGTTGTTTTATGTCGCCGCCACTCTTCAATAGCATCCTGCAGTTTGCGATGAAATGGCTGAGAGGCTTAGATGCATCCATACAACTACAAGACTCGCAGACTGTCGATATTTACTGCTCATGCCAGATTACACTGGTCTCAGTCATATTGCCGAGATGCAAATGGTCACACACCTCCTGTAAATCTCACATAGAACGTAGTATATTAACTCTTTGAACCCGAAAGGCCAAAAAAACAAATTCCTTGACGATTTTATAAATATTCTGTTGAATATTTTGAAACTAATTTGACTGGAAGCTGTTGCTGCCTATGGCAAAATTAGTTTCAAAATATTAAACAGCTTACCTTTTTGATGGTTTTAAAAATGCAATTCTGGGAACTCACGGTTCAAAGGGTTAATGGAAATAAATGCAAAATCATATGAGTGGCCAATGGCAGGGTGATTGATAGTCAAACTGTAGATGTCAATCAGTTTGTTTTCATGATTGAGCAGAAAAATAGTCTTGCTTTAATATAAGGGTCAGCAGTCAATCAAAATGATTGTCAGCTGTCAATCAAGTATGTGCAGACCCATAAAAGTGATAGACGCGCGATCTGATTAGCTGAAGCCATAGACGCATACGTATAGCCAACTGTTACGAATATTGATTATTGATTAAAGCAATAGATGTATAATGATGATGATGCGCATAAAATTTAGCCAATTGTTACCAATGTTGACAAGTGGCGAAAGCGATAGACGCGCAATTTGTTCGGCTAAAATGATAGATTGAATTATAGCCAACTGTTAGCAACATTATTGATTATTGGCGAAAGCGATATAAGTGCGGTTTGAGTGACCAAACGATAGACATGCAATTATTATTGTGGCCGATAACATTGTGATTGATAGTAAATCTGTTGAATAGTTTGTTTTCATGCGTAACATTGCGGCAGATACGTCATCAGATGCAACAATAAGAATTCCCCTCGTATGTCACCCGAAGGCCAGATGAAAACTAAGCCTACGTGTCCATTGCGTAAAACGTTTTCCACGGGAAAGAGGCAGGCCGTTGCGAATTATGTCAAAACCAAGGCGGGCACTGATCTTTAAGCGATTCATTTCCCTTATGTTAATGTACGGGTGCAAGAGCAAAAGTGTAACATGAAGAGTTGGCAGCGTTCATTTAAAACTATATCTGTGAGTCAAGTAGGTCAATATATGCTACGCTCTCCGTCATTGAATTCAAGATGGCAGCTTAAATGGCACAAGTCACGTCGTATGATATAAGAACTCTGTGCGAATGTCGCGCTCTTAGTCTTGTGTATGCCTATTCCCCCAATAGATGCATGTTTTAACACTCTCATGGCACGTCGGCTAAAACGGGCATCTGCAGGGGTCTTGAAGAATCGCCATTTGCAGTTCAAGAGAAGACTTTTTTAATTTACCACTGGAATTACTGGCTCGATAATCGAGCCAGTCATTGCAGTGGATAATTTTCAAAATTCGACCGCACTTGGTTTACAAATGGGCATTCAAAAATCAAATATTTGGATTTTCTTGACAAAATTTAGCTATTAACGGGATAAGGCGTCAATCTGTGTGTATGCCTGCCCTGTAAATTAATGACATCGTTTATATGTATTGCACAATCATTCGTATTTACCCTTGAGCAATAGGAAAACTCGAATAATCCGCTACATTTTTTGCACACCCAGACCCAGCATGCTCCATGACAACCACGTATAGCTGTCTGCCATAGCTAAGATATTTCTCAGTATTCACAGCGGATAATATAGAACTCGCGGGTTTCTGTTGACACACCGATAACAATAGTAACACAAACCACACTTTATCATTATCCAAGACATTGGTCGATTTCCAGATGAATAATTGCTATGGCCAGCCCACTGTTTCTTCTCTGAGGGCTGTTATACAAGGACTATTACACGGACTGTAGAGGCACACTTCATTACAGGGCCAGACTCGATGATCAAAAAGCCCGGACGAAAGCAATCATTATATTAATGCGTTTGTCATGGCTCATTAAGTCTGGGCGGAACGAGTGTGTTTGGAAAGTGACCGGGAAACCAAGGAGACACTTGAAGAAGAAGAAAATGAATTAATAAGAAATTCGCCACAGTAACCTCGCAATGGAACTTAATCTGGGACAACACCATATTATCTGATATTGATGACCTCATCACAGTCAGAAAGTATAGATTACCAGTATGGTTCTGACGAAGTGCAGAATGCTGGCCTCAAACAGCATACACAGTTTTGTTCGAAAATTAATTATCTGTGTATTGCCTGTTGGCCACGTGCTAGCTTTTCACGTGTATGCATGTGTACTTTAAATACATCTTTCCCACAATGACGGCATTGCGACGGGATTCCCCTAAATCAACGCTCGGAGCACCACTGTTGGCTGGTAAAGTCAACAACAAGCAGCTGAGCAATTTAAACCAATACTATAATAAACTAAAATCACAATATTATTAAAGTCATACGCCTACAATTATCGAAAAGCGCATCCAATTTCCTAAACATTAATGTATTAATATTTTTTGATATTGTAAAATCTTCGATAAATTATTTGTGTATATAAAGTACACCATGGTACCTGGATACATGAAATTACCTGGGCAATAGGGGCTATTTTAAAATTAAAATCGGCTGTATTAAACTTTACAAAGGTATGAAAAACGAATACAGAAATATATAGAAAATTGACTTAGCTTTCCAATGACGTATGACTTCAATAATATTATGAACTTAGTTCTTAATATGAAACTGCTAAATGTGTGTTGTATCTGAGCGTAATGGTAGTTTATGCTGTTTGTCGATTGCCGCGAATACCAGCCAGAAGTGGTGTGCGCAATACATTGTGGAAAGGTATGTCCCCAAAATACGTTAAATGTGGGAGAAGTCTTTTGCGCGTGTGCACGCGCGTGACGCGTGCGTGCGTGTGTTTGTGTGTGTGCGCGTACGCATGTGAAAGTGTGTGCGTGTGTGTATCCGAAAGTATATGATGGTCTTTTGAGTTCTATCACACGCAGAAAATTGTCTGAAAAGTGTTTTGTCAACAGCTCTGCAATCACAGTCAATGAATGTCACCACATGAAGGCCATAACAGTTACACCATGCTGGTTACCGTTACTAAGCATGTGCCGAGTCGAGTCGTGCCGTTTAGTTCCGGTTTGATAATGCACTTAGTGATGTCATGAGTGGTAGTAATGGAGGGGAGAGATATACGTGATTTTTGAATGGAGTCGCGTGATTTCGAGGAGGTGGAGCTTAATTGCTCATATATGGAGTGGCAAAAAGGGATTGGTTCTGGTGGGTGTTCTTGTACAAACATGACTCACAGATGCCGTAGATATGATTAAATTACACTCTATAAACCTATTTTCGATTTTTCTCCTCTTCTTGCGAACTCTGTAAATCACGTGATATACCAGTAAAGTATATGTCTTGATGGACTTACACAGTATGCCACTACTAATGATAGAACACGATCCATTACTCTAGTACTAATTCCCCAATACTGGAAGTATAATGAAAACATCCACCCCTACTTGTACACAGAGTTGTTCACTCCAGCTCGCTCTATTAAACAATGAGCAGTTTTTTGTTTTAGTTGGTTTATTGGCCGCTTACACCGAGATGTATTTGGGCCATGACTCGCTCTTATAGGTGCTTCCCCGAAGGGTTGCGTTGCTTCCCCGAAGGGTTGCTCTAAATAAGTGTTAAAACTGAAAAATAAAAAAATTATGATGTTGCTCGGGGTGTATGCGGTGCCTGTTGCTGCCTAATGAACTGTTGTTGGCGGGTGTAAGTGTTGGATGCAGTGTAAGAGTGGGTGGAAGGGGGGGGGGGTACTTTATTTCACTTGGGGGTAGGATGGGGACTCAGGGGCTTCCACAGTGGGTCAGAGATTAAGTTTGCATTCTCATAGAATCAGGAGGAAAATCAATTCCGCCACCACCACCATGCCACACACCCTCCCCCAAGGCCTCCTACAAAAGCCCCACTAAACACGGGTGTTGGAACTAAGAGTCCAGCTACCCCGCCAGTGCCCCACCACACATTATTAAGCCCATTTATTAGAAATATTGTCTGAAATGGCCACTCAGAGTCAAATTATCAGAATTTTCCCGGGGGAGGATCCTAGGACCGCCTAATTATCCAGAGTATTAACCCAGGGACCCACCCCATACACCCTCCCCCACCCCCATTGCAGCCTAAATACTCTCTCCAGGGTTGAAGTTTTTCAAAATTTTCTGATCTCACCTCCAGGGGGATTTGGATGGGAGAAGAATTGGATGGCATGGCGAGTGTGCATCCATGCGAAATGAGGTGTGGTGGGGTGGACACCGTTGATAGGGGGTGGAGGGCAGTCTGTAAAATTAAATCTATAAAATGAACTCAGGTGAGAATTATGAAATAAAAATATTAAGAGATGAAAATCATTGTCAATGTTATCAAATAAAATTAATTAAACTTAGATAATTTCCATGTGATTAAATAAACAAGAAACATGAAAACTAGAGAACAGAATATCTAGTGTTTGTAAAAGAAATATCCTGGGCAAAAACTTAGAATTAAAACCTGTTGCTATTTGAAATAATAGGTTGATTGCGAATGATGTTATATAATGGAATTTTTTTTTTTGCAATTCAAGCACTGTTGTATGCACACTCTCAGATGTTCATTTACAGTTCGAGAGAAATTTATATTTGGAAATTTTCGATGGAATGACTGGTTCGGTTACCGCACCAGTCAGTTCAGTGGTACATTTTCAAAAATAGTCTTGTTTCGATAACTGCTAAACTTAAAGAAAAAATACATTTAGGTTGTCGGAAATATAAAACAAAGCGAAACGCCACGTCCGAGATAGATGCAAGCAAACCGGCAGCAACTTGAGTGATGAATGCTGGGATTTACATTCAGCAGAATCATGAAAACCCTGAAAACATTTTAATGTACACATTTCTATGTGAAATAATAGTGAACAACCAACCCGAGAACCAACATCTTATAACCCTTTCCCAAATGGTACTCCAAATGTCTCCCCAAGCTTGTAGGGGTATTTTTACAATTTTCTAATCAGTCCCCAGGACTCCCTAGGGGTGTTTGGAGGGGGTAGAGTGTGTGCATCCATGCCATAAGGGGTGGGCCACCCTTAATCGAGGTAGAGGGGAGGGCAGTCTGAATGAATAAATCTGGAAAATAAAATTAGATAATTTCCATGTGATTTAAAAAAAAACCCAGATAAAATTAAAATGGAAGATCTGGTACATGTAATTACAGAGTAAGAGAAGACTATCCTTGAAAACCTACCACTGGAGTGACTGCCTCGTTTATCGAGCCAGTCATTCCAGTGGTAAATTTTCAAAAATAGTCCTCTCTTGGTCTGCAAACGGACGAGATTAGAAAGGCCTGTGTTATTATTAAATCGTGATAATTGTGATCAATCTGGTCGCTGTGAACTTGCCATTTGAAATTTTGACCCCAAATTGTTCACATTTCTAGATGACCCCTAGGGGTGATCACCCATGCAGTTTGGTCAAGATATCTCCAGTTATAAGAAAGAATTGCAACACCACAAATTTACGAAAACTAACACCACAAATTTACGAATACTGGTAATTACATATTTTTCTTCATTATTTCACTTAGGAGAACCCCCTGTTTGACAGTGAGGGCTGCAAGACTACATAACATTGATTATTTCAGCTGTTTTATCTCACGCCACCTCTCTTTAAGATAGAGTATTACGTACCTGTGTGACCGCATGTACTCATTCTAAACATGCAGACGATTCCCCCTCGGAATAATAACATATTAAATACTATAATAGACGCGATCTCGGTGACCTCGCACCGGTCCTGCATGTGTGACTTCATCCTGCGTTTGCATGAGTAGATCCCGTCTCTCGGAACTGCTTTTCTTTAAACGAACCTTCCTTCAAAATCCTGTTGCTGCTGGGACGAGGGGAAAAATGGATCCGTTTCAGGAACCAGGAAAATGTATAGAATACTTCTAATGCAAGCTGTACACCACCAGGAAACACATCAGTTGGCAGGTAAACGAATCTTGTAGTGAGCTCACACAGCCAATGGCGGTACATCTTATTTTTAAATTATCTTTATAGAGCCATACATGCACAATCTTCTTTTAAAAATGTGCTTGTATACCTATATATAGACAGAGGCTGGTTTAATGGACTAAGGGTCAGATTAATGGGCTTTCGCCAGTTGGCCAAAGACTTCCATTTCCCATCTGCCCCTATTCCTTTAAAAGAGGCCAAACTGTGACCAAAGGGCCAGCTAAAATTTCTCTATCTGACGAGTTTCAACATCAGACAGTGAGATCTTTAACGTCCACCTACATGTAAGGAGACGGGACCTAGGTTTAATGTCTCATCCGAAGGACAGTGATTTTTTTGTTTGTTTTAGTTGGTTTATGCAGTAGAGGCAGAGGCCACTATTTATATCAGTCTCACCCGTCAATCAAAAACATCCTAGTATCGATTACCCCTATAGTTGTAGCGATAGACGTACATAAATTGAAGGTACACATGTCAATCAAAATACTGATTACCCCTGTAGTTATGGACACCCAATGTGACTGGCTGAGCGATAGACAAGCATAAATTATTCACTACCCCTGTAGCGATGGATATGCACTCTTATACCTTTCGAATAGCAACACAGAAGTTTACTACTATCGAGTTTACTACGTGATGCGTACGAATATGGCAACAGACTGGCGCCGTGTGTGCCTATTGGTGAGTTATTACAATCTGAAACATAGTGTATTTCTACATGTTTACCGAAATTGTTTGTGTGAGAAAACCTGATATATAATGATATTGCTAATTAATCATCATGAACAAATTCCTGTCACTTTTAGCCTGTTCCAATAATCAATAATTGTGAGGAAGGTGCCAAAAAGTTACGCTGTCAGTTTGCGCCAATAGTCAATAATGGATTGTGTATTCGTTCAGTCCATTAATTTCTTTATGCTACTTTGATTGTTAGAATAATTGACACCACAGATTACTAAAAGTGGCCACTTGGACAATGATCAAGATTGCCAACAGGTGGCTATAATTCATATGTGTCTATCGTTAGAGGCGTACTTGATAAGTCTACATATTTAATTTCACCTATGTGTGGCTATGGCTATATGGGTAATTGATCATTTTGCGTCTATAATTTCACCTCTCACATGTGAATCTATTGCCACAGGGGTAATCGATATATCCACATCGATAATTTCACCAATGTACGTCTATTGCTACAGATCATAATCGACATTGCGTTGGTTTAAACATAATTTAGTTTTTGTCTGAGAGGAGGCACGATAAGACAAGTCTTATAACAATGTCTTTCATACAACTATATTACAGAGTAATTGGATTGTGATGTATGTACTAGCAAAAAATTAATAGATAAATGTAAAATAATATTTTTAACTTCTTGGTGACATTATATTATATAGTTATAGTTATGATACATAATAGTGAATCTGTTAAATCTTGTATGTTGGTATGAAAGAATTAGCTTGTCATAGATCACCCACCATGGCTACTATAGGAACATATGCACTCGTGTTGGTCATTAGCTAGGGTCATTTCTAGGCTGGCGTCGCAATCATAATTGAAAGAAATACTCAGTTATGAACCGGGAATATTCCGTCAAGTTTTACGAATTGTATATCTTCAGTATTTAATAAACATTCTGTTGAATACTTTCAGGCTAGCTTGACAGGGCGCTATCGTTGCCATAGGCATCAACAGCACCCATTCAATCCTGTCCCAACAGGTTAGCTGTATAGTTACCATGGAATTGGGATTCACGGGAACCAAAGATTCAAGCATACAAGTCGATCCCAACACGCACATGGAATGAGCGGAACCTAGCTAGACATCAGCGGGGCATATAGCCAAAAGTGGATGCATTAATTACATGGCACAATGGCCAGCCATGGTACTTATACATTGAGTGTTGCTAACATTTGATCACCGTTGACAAGGGACTGTCACTGGTCTAGGAGTCGTCAAGAAATGCCCATTGGCCATTTAATAATCAAATTTGGTCATGGAAATCTCAGTCCGATCACCGAAAACGTCCACCAGCAGGCCTAAAGGAGCCCATTTGTTTAAAAATCCCCATTACCACCGGAATGGCCGACTCGATTAGCGAGCCAATCAGGCCAGTGGCAAGCCTTCAAAGAATAATCCCCTCCTGGTCTGCAGATGGATGCCTCCCAAAGCCCATTGCAGAAGCCGGTTTCAACCGCCATGAGAATTAATCCTTTAACACACAAATCGGCCAATATACAATATACAATATACAATATACAATATACAATATACAATATACAATATACAATATACAGTAGTGAAACAGATTGGATATTGTAATGCATGTGGGAATTCGGAAGAGCAGTCCTGATGGTGCTTAGTAGTCAGAATACTTCAGATTAGAGCCGAGATGAGGGGGGGGGGGTCGTTTAAAGCAACTAGTTGAGTCAATGTTCTGCATGCAGTCCGCAGTGAAGCAGGTAATGTTGAATGGATTTGTCAGCCAGCCTACAGTTGTACCGACTAGGATCCGCCAGAAAGTTGTCGCCTATGGGTCTGTTTAGGTAGCTACACCCATTTCGGAGTCTGGTTAATGCTATGTTCGCCACCCTTGGTCCTGTATAGTACCACAGTTGGGAAGATTGTGTGCAGTTCATGGCTTTCAGCTTGCTTTTAACTTCCGATCATGTGGTAGCCATTCTAATGGGTTGTAGTTGCGTATCCAGGCATGGATTGTTTCTGGAAAGAATGATCTATTATGAGTCTCAGTTCGGCATCCGAACGGGGTGATGTGATTTGAATGGTAGATACTATATGGATTCCATACTTGAGATGGTGGAGGACGATAATCCTTCAACGGTTCGGAAGTCATTCCATTGATAATCTTATAGAACATAATAAGTTGGTGGATTTTCCGTCTATTTGTCAGTGTTTAAAATTCGGTTTCCTTATACAAATCATTCGTACTAGCCCTACGTGTAAGTCCGCTGATTGTGCTGAGTGCGTCCTTTTTAGTGTTTTCCAGTCTATCCACAAAATACTGCAGTAGATTGTCACACACCACGTCTGCGTATTCTAGAGATGGCCTAGCGAGACTTGTAACCATGGTGTGTAGACATTCCCTGTCAAGTATATATTTTAGGCATTTCAGTAAGGACAGTTTACTTTGGGCATTGGATATGATGGAGTTCGCTTTGGTTAAGCATTGGGCTTTACAACTAAACGTAATTCCACATTATTTGGCATTAGTTTAGGGAGAGATTTAAGAGTTTTTAAAAAGTGATTGGAAATATGCTAGGATCGGGATGCAAGGATACGGGCATGGAGGTAGTCTTTGACGCATTAAATTTAACTAACCAAAAGGTTGCCCATTGTTTTATAGCCAGTAGCTCATGTTCTATAGTTGGACTTTGTGATCGAAGATTGTCAGATATGACATAGAGGCAAATGTCGTCGGCAAATAGTTCAATTGTTTAGAAAAGCACTAGGCATATCATTAATAAAGATTAGAAATAGTAGAGGTCCCAGAACTGAGCCTTTGGAGCACTCCAACATTCACAAAGAGTACGGTAGAACTTTATCAATTAAGAACTACTCGTTGGCTACGGTTTTGTAGATAGCGTTGAAGTCATGATAATAGGCTCCCCGAAATACCTATGGATCTTAGCTTCTGTAGAAGGCCACAATGGCCAAGCCAGCTGAAGGGTTTGGAAATATCGAAGATAATGAAAAATATTTCTTTACTAGTATCCACATCCTGGCAGTGTATATGTCAAATAGTTGGTTTGTGGAATTTGAGGGGAGTAATCCGAAATGATGATTTCGTCTTTGATGTAGTTGTATGTGTTTGTACATGGTTCGCTCCATGGCCTACTAATGCAACTAAGTAAGGATATTTGACGTATAATCCGAGCAGAGATTCTTATCTCCTTTTTTGTAGACTGAAAATACATTTGCAGTTTTCCAATCGGTTGGAAAATGAGAATTGTTAAGAGAATAATTGAAAAACCTCAATAAAATTGGTGATAATATGTGTTTGGCTTCAACCAATGGCTGACGACTTATATAATCTGGACCCACAAACTTTGTTGTGCTGAGGTTTGATAATACATCAAGACCAGCTATGGTTGTTATTGTGATGCTGCTTATTCTCCTTTCTGTAGATGTGGTTAGTATTCGATTGAATAAGTGACTATTATTTTTATGCGTCTGTTGTTACAGGGGTAATCGATAAGTCCGCATCTATAATTTTACTAATGTGCGTCTATCGCTACAGGGGTAATCGTTAATTTATGCTCGTCTATCGCTCACCTAATGAGATTACTATGGCCAGTAATCAATATTGACTGACAGCTAGCAGGCCATTTGATTGGCCACTAGTGAGGCAAAGTAAGCGTGTTGTTGTATTAGTAGTAATGGCTGTGCATAGTACAAGTTTGGGTGCAAATATGATATGCAGCCGTATTATCAAATTAATTAACATAAGCGTGGTTCTACCTCATTTGGCTGTTACAATATCTGATTAAGAGGACTGACGCCTAAAGTGCAAGTATCCCGTGTACCAATATTCGATAATTGGCTGTCAATTTGCTTTTGAATGTTTTGTTGTGCAGTGATGCTCCCTCTAATTCACCTTTCCAGAATACGTGGCTAGAAGTTCTATGAATTTCAGGACAAAGCATCAAATATCTAAGTCACGGGATCACGAAGTGCATAGCGGAATACACATTTTTATCCATAACTCTGGAGTGCAAGAAGGCAGAATCATCAGATTTAGCGCATGCCTTCACAATACAACAGTTCATGATTCTTTGTAGTTTGAGGTGAACCGATCGAATATCTAGGTCATAAGGGTCACTGAGTGCATTGCAAAGACAGGGCGCAAAGGGCATGAGTCAGCATCTCCTTCGAGTGCATTCTAATTCACACTTCTGGTCACTAATGAAGAAAATTTCAATTACGTCAATTACGTAGTTGTTACGTATAATGTGTGCCTATTGCTCCAGGGACATAATCCAGTTTTACAATAATCGATTTCCTCTCAAAGTGAAACTACTTGCGCCAATATCTAAGTAAGACTGAGGTGGTTTTAATGTATGTGCGTCTATCGCTAGAGACCTAAGCCATAAATGTCCGTCTTTCTCTCAGAGAATCAGATCACGCATCCATTGCTACATGGCTAATGTATGCGCATCTATCACTGAGCAAATCAGAATGTGCGCTCGTTGCTGCATGGGTAATCAATAATGTATGATAATCTATCGCCCAGCCAATCAGATTGTGCATGCATCGCTACGAGGGTTATCGATACTTTATGCACGTCTATTGCTACATGGGTAATCGATAATTCTGCATCTATCACTCAACCAATCAGATTGCAATTCCATTGCTACAGGGGTAACCAGTAATATACTCACGTCTATTGCAACCGGGGTAATCTATAATTTATGCGGATCTATTGCTCAGCCAATCAGATTGGACATCCATCTCTACATGGTTAATCAATATTTTTCTTGACATGTTTACCTATAATTTATGTGCGTCTACCCCCACAGCCCTCATCGATAATTCCTCGTCTATCGCACAGCTAATAGAACTGTGCGTCCATCGCTATAGGAATAATCGATAATAGGATGTTTTGATTGATAAGTGAGGCTTATATAAATAGTGGACTCTGCTACTTATTTCTATGACAGTACGAGCTGTAGTGAATATATCTGGGTACTAGTAGTGATGGATGTTTACATTATGTTTCCAGTATTGGGGAATAAGTACTAGTAGTAATGGATCTTATTCTAATATTGGTAGTGGCAGTGTGTACGTCCAACAAAACATATACTTTATGCCAAGCGATTAATAGGATTCGCAAGCAGAGGAAGTAGACAGACAGACCGACCGACCGACATACAGACAGCTCGACGGACGAACGGACGGACGGACGGATGGGCGGGGGGACGGGCTGTCGGGTGGGCGGACGGGAAGGCAGGCAGGTAGGTAGGCAGGAAGACAGGCATGCAGGAAGGCAGGCAAGCAGGCGGTAGGCATGCAGATATTATCGTCGATTGTGTATTTTATTCAAATAGAGTTGGGTTTTCGATCGTTTCTGTTTCCAGCCATTGTCAATTGTTTTGTCTATATATTCTATCCCACTCCCATTCTTTTTTTTTGCCCACCCATTCTTCCACCATCTTCTCCCTCCTCGCTCTCTCCCTCCCTCCCTCCCTCCATCCATGTAACTCCAATGCCTCGCTCCCTCACTAACCTCTTTCTTCCTACCCTCCTCTCTCTCCTCTGGCACCTGTCTCTCACTGTGCTCTCCCTACCTTCATCTCTCCATCTCCTCTGTCTCTCTCTCTCTCTCCCTCTCTCTCTCTCTCTCTCTCTCTCTCTCTCTCTCTCTCTCTCTCTCCCCATCCATCCCTTCCCCCCCCCCCTCTCTCTCTCTCCCTCTCTCTCTCTCTCTCTCTCTCTCTCTCTCTCTCTCTCTCTCTCTCTCTCTCTCTCTCTCTTAATATTCATCCGCCACTCCCTCCCTCCCCTACCAACCCCCTCCCCAACACGCTGCATCTTTCTGTAATCACGGTACCCCAGCCTCATCTCTCATCCTGCCTCTTTCCAGTTATGAGCATGCATGCATATATGGATGGGCACGCGCGGACGCACGCGGTCGATGCGACTACGGAAAGCTCCGTAACCCACCACCATCGTCACTCCGCTACCACCGCGGGAAGACGATGATTCGATTATAGCGATTGACTGACTTAATCGATCCATTTGACCAGGATGACATGGGGCTAAATTTGTCATCACGCTATCATCCAATTAATTAAACAGAAATCTAAACGTCGGACAAACAGTCCGCCTGTACGAGCACTCATGCACATGCGCGCGCCATGTAAGCATACATGCACGATGATACATCGCTTTAGTGCAAGCAATGCGAGTTTGAAGTCATGCTTGCCGATGTATGTTTACATTACGGGTGACATCGGCCAATACCAGAATATATCGATGAATAGCTAGCTGGCTAGGGGGGTTGTACCATAATAGGCGATTGGTATTTAATTATACACGAAGCAAACAACTAATGATAATCCATCCATTAGTTCTGATTTCATCAGTGTTAGTTAACTGTCATGCACGCTTGCTTGCCCTGTCAGCTTGAGCACCACATTAGCAGACACTAGACTCGCATGTAGCTACGCCTTCCGCATACACTGTACAAGCCTATAAGCTGACATCCCGAACAATATAGTGCTCTCTATATAACTTAGATCATATCCCTAATAAACAGTCTTATTTGATATTTTAAATACAATACTTAATAATTTTTCAAATAATGATTCATTTTCAATAAGTTATAAAATTTTAATCGTGATATTATAATTTAGGCGGGTTTGATTGAGGAATACTTCATATTCAAACGTCGACAGACATCTGGCGAAGTAAATATTGGTATCTAATGTCTGGTTGTTTTTCTTTATACTATGATACAACGCGTCCAGACCTCACGCATAGATGGACTAACCAACATACGCGCATACAGACACACGCCCCAGGCAGAACAAGGAGTGCGCCCCTGCCGATGACAATAGCCATAACACACATGGACGGACAGGATAGGGCTACACACGCGTACCAACACACACCCATCAAATAGCAGTCAACACTTGAATCTACATACAGTTTGGTCAAGAACACGCGCCCATCGAATAGCAATCAACACTTGAATCTACATACAGTTTGAATAAGACGTAACTCAGACAGCAGAGCATTACTTAGAGGCCAACTAATCAACGCGCTAACCGGACTTTGCGAATGAACCTAAACACTAATGGCTTACTTGTAAATTAATTATTTATATAACTTTATTATAATGTTTATCAGAATGTGCAGTACCGTGAATCTACATGTAGGCCTACATTCCTGTATTAATTAATGCTCCGCTTATTTCGTAAGTAATTGCCTAATTAAGGCTTGTATTAATTTACGTATGCGTATGCCAATACACGCATGATCTTACATGACTTGACAGACGATGTGACGTCACTATACTATATTTAAGTGACACGAAATGATTTGAAGGCGGTCGTTCGTGGTTCGTCGGTCGGTTACTCAACTAGGTACAGGTTAGGATAGTGTGGTAGGTTACTATCAATAGACATAAATGCTTTAATAATAATTCTTAGCTAGGTCAGGCGGCTGTGTTTGGCAATCCAGTTATCAGTCGTCGGCCATTCATCATTTAGGAACATAGGTTAGGATTATAATTGTTAATAAAACATGCGTCAGTTCAATCAGTATTAACTTGTTACGTTGTTTATCTTAAAGGCTAGCTTATCGATCTCGGTTCACCAGGGGCAAACGCCCACCTGGATATGAAAATACCTTCGGGCCCACCGTGGCCCACAAGCCATGATATGATATTCATACACGTGTGTTTTAGCAAGCTCTCCCTTCCTCATTGTAAACACTCCTAACAGCATTCAATCATATATCCTGCTTTCGCAAATTACTCCGAGATAAGTGGTGTGTTTTGGTTGTGAAGGCCGATTGTGACGTCAGATTTATTGACGTCAGCTTCATTATTGATTATTGAGGGATAAGAACGTGTGATGTCGCGTTACTTCGAGCCACATAAACTTATAATGGCAAATAGTCTGTCGAACCTGATGAACTGATGAGATTCTCAGTCAAGGTCTGCCCATATGTTTCTGATTGGGCTTCGTACAACATCACAATTACGACAAAAATCATCAACAGACACTTTCTCTGTATGTAACTACCACAACAGTTGTGAATTCAGTTACTAGCGTTCTTGCGTAGCCAGTGCCTTATAACTATCCGTCAGCACACGTGTCCAAATGAGAGAAGAATTGTTGTTGTTTACATTCCAGCAAGCCATCTGCCATGGTACCTCCCACATTTCCATCCCTCACTGCGCATCCATCACACTCTCACTCCGGAGTTACATAAGCGGAACATCTGGCGTTAGTAAACATATAGCCAGAACGGTTGCTCACGTATCCCTAGATTTCTGAACAACAAACTGATGGGTTGGGTGGGTGGTGGTTGGGTAGGGAGAATACCCTTTATTTTAATAATAATGTTGTCAAAAGCTATTGCTATATGAGCCTTACATATATTAATCACATTTGTGATCACCTTTAATAAGATTTGAAATGATTACAAACTGTTATGTTAGTAAACGTCGTTTCTGGCTCGCTTTGTCAAACTCAGACTCTTAGTAGCCTATAGCAGGATAGCTGAAAATCAACAGCAATAACTTTCCTTGACATAATATGTTTCATAATGCCCCACCTCGTCTCATCGCCAATCCCATCCCAGCTGTCATGCCCACACTTGGCATGCTATGTGACGATGGAAATGGACATCGCATATGGCAGTCTACATGGTTATTAGCACGAGTGCAGAATGAGTATTCCATACTCCTCTCCCGACCCTGGAGACTTTGTTTAAATATTTAGTTTACTCGGAGTAAGAGACACGGGGATTGCTGGTCAGATCTCATGTCCCACTCCTGAATACTTTGTAATTAGGTGCTACCGTTCAGGCTCGTATCCAGTTACACAACTCCCCAGTATCTATGATGTCAATTAATAGTGATGGACGATGAACCGCTAGACACAGCTTGTAGTTCTTTTTGGGAATGGAAGATCCAATCAAAACTAACAATGGCATGATCAAGTATTTTATATCGAATGGTTTCGAAGAAAATACGAGACTGACAAGGAACGGTGTTATGTGACTCTTCACTGATGACCTTTGAGTAATTGATCTAAATGTAGCATGTGCATAAAGGGCAGAGATCGAGGGATAACACGTCAGCAGGAAAACGAGAGAAAGAGGATGAGATGGCGAGAGGGAGAACGATGGGTGGTTATGGAATGAGGGAGAGAGAGAGAGAGAGAGAGAGAGAGAGAGAGAGAGGGAGGGAGGGAGGGAGGGAGGGAGGGAGGGAGGGATGGAGGGAGGGAGGGAGAGAGAAAAAAAGAGAGGGAGAGGATGGGGAGAGAGAGAGAGGGAGAGGTGATAGAGAGTGCGTGTGTGGAGGAAGAAAGAGGGAGGGAAATAGACGGAGGGTGGTGGGAGGGAGAGAAGGGAGGGGGAGGGAGGAAGGAGGAAGAGGCGGAGGGATCGAGAGAGGGGTGAGAGGAGTGGGATAGATGGAGAGAGGAAGAGAGATTGGGTAAGCCAGGGATGGAGGGAGGGGTCGGAGAGCAAGAGAGAGAGAGAGAGAGAGAGAGAGAGGAGAGAGAGAGAGAGAGAGAGAGAGAGAGAGAGAGAGAGAGAGAGAGCGCGAGAGCAAGAGAGAGAGAGAGAGAGAGAGAGAGAGAGAGAGAGAGAGAGAGAGAGAGCGAGAGCGAGAGAGAGAGATGGGACACAGGGACCATAATTACTTAATCGTCACACCAATGGATACAACAGACCAGCACGCTTTAGGAGATATGTAGCCCTTGCTAACGTGGCAATGATCTGGCATTACACGCGTACAGATAACTAAATGATATTATGGGCTATACATGTTATGTCTGGTGTGTGAAACTCGTATCAAACTCATAATAAAAGGTTGGCAATTTCATACGATTTAGTTTCATAAATGAAGAAAATAAATCATTTGTATCCTAAGTAGCGGGACGCGAAAATTTGCATTTTCACTGATAATAAAGCAGTATTCATGGCATTTTAGATCAATGCGAATAAACGCAAACCAGCCATTCTTCAAAGGCATCTAATTTTCCACTTTTCTACCATATTAAACATTTGCTATTGAAAATGGGCAAGGTGAATAATCATTTATTCTATACACGCATCGTGTTTACTGAATTAAACGACACGCACTTGTTTGCTTTAGGACGCGAACAAAATTCAAAGTGGCTTACCAACGATAAATGTCAAAATAAGCTTTTCATGTGTATTTAAATAATAGAATTCTGCTCACGCGCAGCTATGTGAAACTTAGTTAATTCTCATCGTATTTCTAGCACCAACACTCAACCGGAATTCACATAAAATAGTGAAATAGTTTTTCACAGAAAGATATCCAAGGATAAAGATCCGTATGTGGTAGTAAGCCGAGAGGCACATTGCTGCAAATTACCAAGGAAATTAAATTTAACACGGCTTGGATAAATGAAGTAGTTGTACTGAAGAAAATGAGCAATTTATTTTATGGCACATATATATAATTTAAGTGACTTATCCGGTGTCAAACCCTTCCATTTCTAGATTAGAGACCAAACACGATCGTCCATTCCTTAAAAAATAAGAAATGGTGTGTAGGGCATTTCCTAACGAATGCCTGCCAGATTGTTCAGAACGTAATGTAATGAATATCAGGCCTGAGAAGGTGAATTTTCATATAGATTAACCATTTCACGACGAAGCCGGCCAAAAACCGGCCTCTATAATGGTCCTGAAGAATGTCAATTTTAAGGCCAAGAGAAGAATATCTTTGATAATTCCACACTGAGAAAACTAAACTATTAATCATAAGCAGTGCAAACAAACGAAAGCAGATTAACCATGAAGAAATGAAGATACCGATGTATAATGGCGAGTTAGAAATAGTAAATGAAGCAAAACTTTTAGGCTTATATATTAATGACAACCTTTCATGGCAACAGCACATTAGCAAAATTTGTAACAAGATCGCTTCACTTATTTATATGCTAAAGAAAAATAAGAAATATATGAATGTTGGAGAACGAAACCTGTTTTATAAGGCATATATCCTTTCCCATATAGATTACTGTTGTCTTGTGTATTATGCCGGTACGCCTACATTGCTAAATAAGCTTGAAAAATTACAAAAACGTGCAGCTAGAATAATATTAGAAGTACCCTATAGGACCCCATCACAAGAAATGTACGAAACATTGAACTGGACAACATTAACTCGGAGAATGTCAATTAAGACCAATATCATGACATATAAATCATTAAACGGCCTTGCACCTATCTACATGAAAGACATGTTTACGTTGGTAGAAGACACGCATTCTCGACATTTACGGTCGAAGACGAACAGTCTATTAAAGCCTCCAAAAATAAGAACAGATTACGGGAGGTACAGTTTCACATACATGGCAACGCAAATGTGGAATTCTGTACCAATAAATACTAAGCATTCGTCAACACTTAGGTCATTCACATCAAACATACAAGATAGATGAACATCTAATAATAATAATAAAAATAATAATAATAACAATAATAATAATAATAATAATAATAATAATAATAATAATAATAATAATCATCTGTTCTTCTTCGTTTCTTCGAGACAAAGTTTTGGTCATCTGAAGAGACGAAAACGCTTTGGGATTCACAATGGTCTTAGACACGTGCCATGCTTTCCTTTGGGACAATTATAATACGATAATTAAGGGCTAGGATGGAAAAAAAATGACTTACTATTACAATCGCTATTACTACTACTACTGCTACTGCTACTACTGCTACTACTGCTACTACTGCTACTACTGCTACTGCTGCTACTACCACCGCTGCCGGCGCCGCTGCCGCCGCCGCCAAACGCCGCCGCCGCTGTTGCTGCTGCTACTACTACCACTGCTACTACTACTGCTACTACTACTACTGCTACTACTACTACTACTACTACTACTACTACTACTACTACTACTACTACTACTACTACCGAATCATAGAATTATGAATACTACACACATGTAATTATTACTGTACTGCAAATACTCTACCACCACAGTCGTTATGTACATTTATATAAAGTGAACTTGAACATGTATGATTTAATAAATATTCTGTTTAATATTTTGGGGCTAATATGGCTGGAGGCAGATGCTGCCTTAGGTAGCTACAGCGTCCGGTCAAATTAGTTTCCCAAAATAGTTTTAACAGCTTACCTGTTACCTTGAAGACTCGCAACTAGTATAAGTCTGCCTGTCTACCTCCCTACATGTTTGCCTGCCTGCCTGCCTTACTGTATGCATGCCTGCCCGCCCGCCTGCGTGTCTCAGCGAGTGCGTGCATGCGTGCGTGTAAGTGCAATTATTGTACACATGTCTATTTGTACATACCTGGCGTGTATATAATTATATATTATTGTACATAGTGTGTATATGTTTTGAGGGCCTCGGGAACATCAGGCCACTGACGATGTACCCTCTTGAAATAAAAGATTATTATTATTATTATTATTATTATTATTATTATTACTGGAATAAATGTCTCTCTAACCGAGCCAGCCATTCCAGTGGTACGTTTTCAATAATAGACTTCTCTTGGGCTGCAAATAGACACATAATAAAGAAATACTATGATTTTATTGACCATATTCTGATCATTAAAGGGGTAAGGTTACGCTAATTCGCATGTATGGAATGTATGATAAAGCATGCAACATCTAGCTGGTACGTTTAAATGCAGTTACGTTTGAACATTGGGAACATGACGTCGACGCGTTGAACAAAGGTTACATTTTTTAGTGAAAGAACGGAACCACGAGCTCTGAACATTCACCAATACACCCACACATTAAACAAACGTGAGCAAATAGGAACCAAACCAGACATTAAACACACACAAGCAAACAGGAACCAAACCATACATTAAACACACACAAGCAAACAGGAACCAAACTATACATTAAACACACGTGAGAAAACAGGAACCAAACCATACATTAAACACACATGACCAAACAGGAACCAAACAATACATTAAACACGTGAGAAAACAGGAACCAAACCACACATTAAACACACACGAGCAAACAGGAACCAAACCATACATTAAACACACACAAGCAAACAGGAACCAAACCATACATTAAACACACGCGAGCAAACAGGAACCAAACCACACATTAAACACACGTGTGCAAACAGGAGCCAAACCACACATTAAACACACACACGCAAACAGGAACCAAACCATACATTAAACACACGCGAGCAAACAGGAACCAAACCACACATTAAACACACGCGAGCAAACAGGAACCAAACTATACATTAAACACACGCGAGCAAACAGGAACCAAACTATACATTAAACACACACGAGCAAACAGGAACCAAACCACACATTAAACACACGTGAGCAAACGGGAACCAAACCATACATTAAACACATGCGAGCAAACAGGAACCAAATCACACATTAAACACACGCGAGCAAACAGGCACCAAACCATACATTAAACACACGCGAGCAAACAGGAACCAAACCTCACATGAAACAAACCTGAGCAAACAGGAACCAAACCTCACATGAAACAAACCTGAGCAAGCAGGAACCAAAGAACGCATGAAACAAACGTGGGCAAATAGGAACCAAACCAAACATTAAACAAACGTGAACAAACAGGAACCAAGCAACATGTTAGCCAAACTTGAACAAACAGGAACCAAGCCACACGTTAGCCAAACGTAAGTATACAGGAATCAAACCACACGTTAAACAAACGTGAGGTAACAGGAACCAAACCATACATTAAACAAAGTCGAACAAACAGGAACGAAACCACACATTAAACAAACGTCAGCAAACAGGAACCAAAGCACACATGAAATAAACCTGAGCAAGCAGGAACCAAGCCACACATTAGACAAACGTGAGCTAGCAATGGCAAACCCTCACATTAAACAGACCTGGGCGAGCAATGAACAAAACATCGCATTAAACAGACCTGAGCAAGCAATGATTAAACAGACCTGAGCGAGCAATGACGAGACATAACATTAAACAGAACTGTGTGAGCAATGACGAAGCCTCACACTAAGCATACCTGAGCGAGGAATGATCAAACCTCACATTAAACAGACATGAGCGAGCAATGACGAAACCTCACATTAAACAGACATGAGCGAGCAATGACGAAACCTCACATTAAACAGACATGAGCGAGCAATGACGAAACCTTACATTAAACAGACATGAGCGAGCAATGACGAAACATAACATTAAACAGAACTGGGTGAGCAATGATGAAACCTCACATTAAAAAGACATGAGCGAGCAATGACGAAACCTTACATTAAACAGACCTGAATGAGCAATGACGAAACCTCACATTAAACAGACCTGAATGAGTAATGACGAATGCTCACATTAAACAGACATGCACGAGCATTGACAAACCCTCATATTGACAGACCTACGGTGGCAATGATCAAACCTCACATTAAGTGCATTAAACGTGAGCAAGCATGTGACCTCACATTAACAGACCTGAGCTGCCAATGAACAAATCTCACATTAACTGTGGCAAATATTAATTATATTATTACATCTCAACACAGTATTACCATTAGTTTCGCTTCAGTACCTGATTCATACATCTATCACTGAAAGGTCTCTGATCAGCCCTAGATTGCCGTAGAACCCCATGATTTGTGATAGTCATAGTCGTTCGACGGTCCATTGTCGCTAATAGCTTGTATGCTAATGCTGTACGAGGGCATCATGAATTCATGCTACAGTACCCAGTCACTAGACAAGCAGTGCTGCTATCCTTCCGGACATCAGGGTAGAGTTTCTGAACAAATTGTGCATTGGATTGTAATAATAAGGCGGACAATCCCTGGGTCAAGAATAATATGTATGTACGCAGGGAGGTCATTTAGGGACAGCCGCAGTTACTGCATATCTCCTCCGAATTAAGCGCACTGCTATAGTCCAGTCAATCTCGCAAATTACGCGGCTCGACGCAATATAAATAGCAATATAATTCCGTCAACCGATATAAATGACAGGAATGTCGCCTGATGACCATGCTAAGAGTAGAAGTAAACATATTAGGTGGATTGGCTTCAAAATTGCGGAACATGCACGTTAATGGACCTTTCCATTTTCATTTATGCCCCGCCCATCTCTAGCTAAACTCCGCCCACACCTCGATCATGTTGGGATCGATCGATCTCTGAACTCCCTGACTATCAATTTCCAGAAAGCTATACAGGTAAGCTGTTGAATATTTTGAAACTAATTTGGCTGGGTGTTGCTGCTGCCTATGGCAGCAACACCTCCCAGTCAAATTAGTTTCAAAATATTCAACAGCATGTTTATTAAATAGAATATACATACGATTTGTACAACGTGTCTGTTACTTAACCCTATTAAGAGTTAATGACGGACCGTATAGAATCATGTATGAGGTAATGATTATGATGTCATACTACATGCCGCTTAACTGATTATGACGTCGTATGACGTCATTACTCTGAAAAGGTCTATTAGCCCCTCCCCCATTGTTTGAAACATGGATCTCCTCAATAACTCTGTATTTACGTATCCACTCATGACAAATGAAGCATCTTGACACATGAGCGCATGTTGTGAGAAAATGGTGTCGGCGCTTTACAAACTGAGAATAACAGAATAATGTACTGATAGGTGCTCCTCGGAATGATCGTGCTAATGTAAATAACATGGAGCTCACCAGATAGATGTTGGCAATAAATTTCCTGGACTATGATGAAGGTTGTTTATTACCTTACATTACATATGTGGGTTAACATGATAATAAAGTATTCTCTTATTCCTTTAAATGTCGAATATGGCACGTGAAAATCCACTTGCCCTCAAAATGTAGGTCGACAATTTGGATAAACTGTTGAGGAAACATAACAATTCAACCGTAAATTGGGCGTGGCTCAATATTTTGAAACTCTCTTTAGGTTAATGTAAACATGATTCTGTTTCTCTAACTATTTCCATTGATGTTCCGAAAATGCAGGTGTGTTATGCTGCCCCTCAGGCTGATGGTTTTTATCATTAACATATCAAGACAATGCATATTTCCATAGAAAAATCATGTCTGCTGTCTCCTTCCATAGTCAATTTATGCGAAGGGTTGTTTCACATAGAGAGCAAACGAGCAAAGTGAACCAACAAATAATAAAATGCTTAATTTTTCCTTTACAGGTAAGTCTTAGCAGCAGTCTTTGTATTATTTTCCGGTAAGTTCAAAATGAAGGCAATGTTTAGCATGATAAGTATGCCAAGGGTACGTTGGCACGTTGCCATTGCTCAAAAGCCAATTACAGGTTACCTTAGCAACATACAAATTACCCTTCTTTTTAACTACAATCCAAGAGCTATGTAAATTTCCAATAAAATTAACCCCCTCTTGTCAGTTTTCACTATAGTGCTGAAGAGATACATCTGTATCTATTGAAAATTCCGGGGTTAAAATTTGCTGAAAATCTTTTGTCATCAAATACCTTGAAAACCGAAGCTTTACCAGGAAAGGCTCCGTGATGGGCGGCTTACGCCACTAGAAAATACTATGCCAGCCTTAAGGAATGAAGCGGAAGTAACGCATACAGTGATGTAAGTCAATGTACCGTTTCCTGTGTGCCAAGGCTTAAAGTACTTTATTGGGATTTCCATGTTTAGTTACAGGTAGATGGCCCTAAAAGTGTTGGTGCCCCTGAATAGGCATACTCAGATAGGCTATGTGAATGGGCATACTCAGATAGGCTATGTGAATGGGCATACTCAGATAGGCTATGTGAATGGGCATACTCAGATAGGCTATGTGAATGGGCATACTCAGATAGGCTATGTGAATGGGCATACTCAGATAGGCTATGTGAATAGGCATACTCAGATAGGCTATGTGAATGGGCATACTCAGATAGGCTATGTGAATAGGCATACTCAGATAGGCTAAGTGAATAGGCATACTCAGATAGGCTATGTAAATGGCCATACTCAGATAGGCTATGTGAATGGGCATACTCAGATAGGCTATGTGAATAGGCATACTCAAATAGGCTATGTGAATGGGCATACTCAGATAGGCTATGTGAATAGGCATACTCAGATAGGCTAAGTGAATAGGCATACTCAGATAGGCTATGTAAATGGCCATACTCAGATAGGCTATGTGAATGGGCATACTCAGATAGGCTATGTGAATAGGCATACTCAAATAGGCTATGTGAATAGGCATACTCAGATAGCCTATGTGAATAGGCATACTCAGGTAGGCTATGTGAATGGGCATACTCAGATAGGCTATGTGAATGGGCATACTCAGATAGGCTATGTGAATGGGCATACTCAGATAGGCTATGTGAATAGGCATACTCAAATAGGCTATGTGAATAGGCATACTCAGATAGCCTATGTGAATAGGCATACTCAGGTAGGCTATGTGAATGGGCATACTCAGATAGGCTATGTGAATGGGCATACTCAGATAGGCAATGTGAATAGGCATACTCAGATAGACTATGTGAATGAGCCTACTCAGATAGGCTATGTGAAAAGGGCAAGTTAAACATCCAAAATGCCCAATTCTTTCCAACGGTTGATCTGGACCTTAGCGATATGCCATGTATCATCACGATACAAGGCTATGTGTATGACTAAGTGGCCAGTTCTCGCCAACGGCTGCAGCTACCTGCTCAGTAGCATAGCCTTAGAATATCCGTACAAATACAGTGTGGACAAGGAAATCTGGGCAATCGCTGCCAGCTGAACGAGGATGAAATATTGAGGATAAATATCATGAGGTATGCTTAGTTCTTATATACACTGAGCTGCCACCACTTGCAGGTCTACTGTCCTAAACAGATAAATGATTTATCGTCAATTATCCAGACATATCTCATCAAAATTGCAATGGTATGTCAGTGTATGTTTAGTCCTGTCTGATGTAGCTATTTCAGCAGATAAACAAATATGCGCCTTATGCATAGGTTTGCAACATTTGCATTATTTATGACGATTGCATTATTGTATTTGTTTCCATCACGCGCTGTACATACAGCTTATCCTATTTAACTCTATTTATTTAGATCATATTTACTATTACCGGTTTTCTTAAGCACGATTATTAAACATGAGGCTACGTATGTAAACTTACCATCTGGTGCATCAGTATTACCTGGTATCTCCCCGTGTTTCCTGGTATTTCCCCGTGTTTCCGACTGCCGCGAGTATTTCTCGAGAAGTTACCAACCTTGTATTTGAGCGCATCATCACTGGAGGGGTTTCTAGAATCTTCACGTTGCCTGAGACTCTGAAAATAGCTTGAGCCTAATTTATAATGTTCCGAATAATTGTGTCATTTCATTTTCGACATTGTTTCCTGCCCGTTGAACAACGGGAGCACCTATATACCTCCAGTAACGTTTTCAACACGAGTGCGAGCCAAGAATATTAACACCCTCCAAACCAAATGGCCAAGACCAAAATCCTTCAAAATATTCCGATGGATATTTCCAAGCTGGCCGGACTGGTAGCTGTTGCTGTTTGTGGCAGAAACATGTTCGTGTCGAGTCTGTTTCAAAACATTCAACAGTTTTTCTGTACAGTTACTTTGAAACTGAGATTCTGGGAACTCGCGGTTCGAAGGGTTAATATGAACGTATGATTATTGTTATGTAAGCCCTAAGCATGTATATATTTATAACGCATTATATAATTAACTGTACATATTCTCTCTCCACTGTCATTACAAATTGCCTAGTTATTTACTTCCACAGAGTACAGGCTTCCCACAGCTAGCATAAAATAAACAGATTTTAAACTAATATGTTATATGTAAAATAGCTCAGCTGCCATAAATAGTGTATGTAATAACGGTTACCCCCAGGTGCTATTGTAATAGCCTGGAAGAAATAAACTGAAATTGAACTTGATATCAGATTCTATATTGGCTCCTGTACTGTTAACCATATATCGATATTGGCGCATTGCAGTAACATATTTCTCCGATATTGGTCGATTCTGAGAGAGATGTGAAACACGGATTCATATTTATTCGCCCAGCGAAGATACATTCTTCCGCAGATAAAAAATATCGTCAGGCCAGCGTACAATTGTGAATACAAGCGGCATGGGTCATCTTAATCAATGACCACATCAAACATCAACAATACCTGTATGCGAATGACATTTGCGTGTGAGACCTGGAATCAACAACCAGTAACAGCATACAGATTATACGACTTAAAAAAGTAACGAGAATGACCGTTCAGCCTGCTCGAGATATAAGCTTATATTACACTTTCTCCATCTGGTATTTACTGCCATTCTTCTGCAGCCATTGGTTGTGACGGGGCGGTGTAACGTGGCGAGTATTCACGCCACCAGCCATCGTAATCAATGATTATTTTAAGCAACAACAAAGTATATGCATGCGCGTGAATGCGGATTGCCGGTCAACACGAATATGCAGCTGATTCTGGACTAAGAGTATCTGAATGGTGGTGGTGGCGACAGCTGCGGCGGCGGCGGCGGCTGCAACGACGGGCGGTGATAGTGGTGCTGTTGGTGATGGAGATGGTGGTGATGGAGTGGCGGCAATGAAGGCGGCGGCAGTCGTTATATGGTGCTGGTGGCGATGCTGTGATGATGATGGTGTTGGTGGTGGTGGTGGTGATGGTGGTGGTGGTGGTGGTGGTGGTGGTGGTGGTGGTGGTGGTGGTGGTGGTGGTGGTGGTGGTGGTGGTGGTGGTGATGGTGGCGGTGCAGTGGCAGTAGTAGCGGTGGCGGCGGCGGCCACGCTGGCTGTGGCGGTGGTGAATATGGTACAGCTGCTGCTGCTGGTGGTGATGATTCAACGGTAGTGGTGATGGTGGAGGTGGTCGTAGTGAGTGCAGTGGATGTGGCGGTGGCGAATACTGCGGAGGTGGTGGTACTTATATTATAAAAGTATGTTATGACTATTATATCGTGTTAGTTGTTGCATCGACCAATTTTACCATTCTCGATCACCACGCTGTTAGGAGAACTGGATTATGGTTTTTTAACATTGTGGTATCTAGACCACCTATCATTAAGTGCCAGGATCACATGACCTCACAAGACCCGTATGTCCATCAATATGTAATAAGGGTTCATTTGATTTTAGTTAGCCGGATTGCCACTCGATACCGTGGCAGCTTTAAACCGTTTCTCGGCAGAAGAAACTGATTGTCAGGGATAAGAAGAACGAGCACATCCATTATCAATAAAATGCTATTTTAATTCTTTGTCGTGGTTCGAATAATTATTAGTCATGAAGCAGGATACGGGAATCCAGTATTTGCTGGATTTAATGCTGGTGTGCGATGACATAAAGGCAAGGATTTCCTTAGATAGCTAGTGTACGTTGATTAGTACTGAGCGTAATAGTCTAGCCTATACGTAGTAGTCAGAACATCAAAGGAAGTGAACAAGAAGTGTGTCATTGAGGAATCTGAAATCCAATTACCCGCCATGCTCCTTGATTGTCCTCTTGTAGACATCAGTAATAACCAAGACATTCGCGTGCGTCTCTCGTGAATGGTGTCCAAGTCCAGCGCATCTCGTGAGTGTCCAGTTCATCGTCCTTTTCGTCTACTAAGTACACGATTGTTATTGCTCTAACGACCAGGTCTATGAGCTTGGACTCCGAAATAATGCTTCGGAGAAGTAGTTTTCTGTCAATTGATGGTTAGACAGGCTGGCTAGTCAGTATTAAGATCCATTGAGTTGCTAAGATCGGCATCAATCTAGCATTCTAATGAATAATTATTTTGATGTTACGGTTTCATAGCATCATCTTAATGCTACATATCAGCGACTCCCAGGGAATATTGACACTACAATTCATCACAGAAGGGAAATTTGTGCTATAATATCAAATATTCTTTCATCAAAGTATCCCGGTTTTCACGTTTCGCCGATCACTGAGTGGACCTTACCAGTTTTTGCTTTGCCACGCCCATTCCTAGTCAAACTCCACGCACACCTAGCTCATGTTGGGATCGATCGATTCCCGAACGCCGTGACTATCAATTTACAGAAAACTATACAGGTAGACCGTTGTATATTTTGAAACTATTTTGACTGGGTGCTGTTAGTAGTGACGTGGGAACATGAGCGCTATTGTTCTGGTGTGGGATTATAAGCGCTATTGTAGTAGTAGTAGTAGTAGTAGTAGTAGTAGTAGTAGCAGTAGTAGTAGTAGTAGTAGTAGTAGTAGTAGTAGTAGTAGTAGTAGTAGTAGTAGTAGTAGTAGTAGTAGTAGTAGTAGTAGTGTCGGGGTCAAAATGATACCACCTACCTCGGAGCATGCTCGAAAATTTCCATTTAGACAAATGGAAAGGGACCACCTCCCTCAGAGCATGCTCGAAAATTTCCATTTAGACAAATGGAAACGGCTGAGGTCCGTGGGGACCAGATTGACATCTTCTTCCACCGGGAACACTTCATGCATAACAGGGTCCACCGGGCCACTTACGACGGACAGACGCCATTCGGCGATCCGTGGCCCCCACAGCCCTCTCAATCCCTGGGGCATAGGTTGCGGGGGCCACCACTACTACTACCAGGGGCTGAACGCCCATTTAGAGACAAGCCTCCACAGTGATATACACCACTGATCGCCATCAACCACAGGGCCGGCCTCTCCCTCTCTATTCTGTGTAGGCTCACAGAAACACGTAGTCTCTGCCCGAGTCGCATGGGCATGATGGGACCACCCATAGGGGCTTCCATCTATCTTCACACCGCTCACCTGGAAGGAGACTAAAGTGATTAGCATGTGAACCACGGCAGACTCAGGCATGTTCACATGTTACACAGAGAATCTGGTGCTGAGCAGGGGTCCCCAGCAGACAACAACGGCCTACCCTCTCCACCCCATAGATGTGGCAGACAGACTTGATCTCTTTACATGGGTGAAAGCAGTCGTAATGTTTCTCCGCAAGGGGTCGACCCAAGGATTGTACCGGGGGTCACCCGGAACTGGGCCCACTTGGCATCCAATATCTGCTGTAGACGCCAGCACGAGCAGTATGATGAGAATCATGGATATATATGATAAGTTAAACTGAACAGAGTGAACCCCTCGAGAAATATCTGTGCCAGATCGAGCCCTGTTCCATCCGGATCGATAGTGATCTTCATCCCCTCAGGGGCAGGGGCTAGCTGCTTCACTCTGCTGCCGGCTAAGAAACGTAGCTCTAGAACTATATGAGTCTGATTCGCTGAAGCAGTTTAACAGCACCCTTGACTTTGGAGACATGTGACACACCATCTACCCTCCTGGAGGTTTACAACTTTTTCTGGTCCATCGAATTGACGACGCAGCAGGAGCTTTCCACCTGTAACCCCGACCCGGTGACCCACCCTCGTCAGGGAGACACTTGCACCTATGTAGGTGAGGAAGGATGATCCCGGATTGTAGAGCTTTCGAACTGTCCCATCCTTTGTCACAACAGTGGAGAGGGGAGTAACCTCTATGTCAATGACTGCGGGAGGCATATATAGGGGCAACAATGTTTGCCAGTCACCCCCAGGTCCAGCACGGTACCACACTTCATTCTTCTCAAATATGAACTGCAGTTTTTTTGCCAGGGTCAATAGCAGGCCATCATGGGCCATCGGCGAGGCACCTCTCGAATAGGGTTTGACCAGACGAAAGCTGAGGTCGTTATTTAGGGTGTTGATGTCTGCCACCTCTGTATTCAAGAGCTCAATCAATGGCTTGATGATGTACTTCCTCTTCGGGAAATCGTACCGAAACATGATCTTGTGGCCATCTATGTTGCGACCCAGGCGCTCCTTCATCACATCCTTGAGGTCTGTGAGCAGTTCCACCCCATCACCACCAATGGGGTGGAGGGAGAATGCCTTTGAGCTTGCTTCATACTGTAGGGCGAATGACTTGCCATCGCTCTCTACTACCTTGGCAGCATCAACTGCGTACACATCTGCCAGGTCAGCAAAACTAGTCGAGTGAGCAAATATGGGTTCCATAGCATGCTATAGAAGGGGTTTAAACAGGAGATATAACCATGCCGATTGTCCAACTGCTGCTCTCCGGTGGTGAGAACGTAATTTCACCTTCTCTAGAGGGGAGATGGATGGTACAGTACCGTGTAGAATGGGTGCTCTTCGAGGTTCCCCAGCGGGGCACAACATACATACACGCTGATGTGCTACATCAACCTCCGGGCAGTGCACACAGCAGCTCACTAGTAGAAGTCGGCTGTGACGCGATAGAGTATCTCCCAGGTGCCAACAGCAACATATGGAAAGCTATCAGTCCTAGCCTGTTCACACCTGTAAATCACCTGTTTGACAGCCCCTCCATTAACATATATTCCAGCATGGATGGGATATCGGATGCCCATTTAGAGTTTACACTCTTATTACTCATTGACCTGATGACAACATGATATCATACCAGCATTATCTGACCTTGGCCGAGACGATGAAGAAAGAGGTTCGCCCCTTCATGACCCCTGCAAAGAGATATCTGTCTCGAAACCAGCAAGCTGGCATGGTTCGCCAGGCTCTCCAAAATGTACCCTTCTAGGACTCACGAGCAGATTCTGCAGGTGGTGCAGGTTTAATCTCCAGGTATAATATGGCAAAATCAGAGTGGCGGAGGCAACCAGAAATATACCCCTCCCTGACGGCTGACGAGGGCGGTACCATCCACGGCTGGCGACTCCAGCAGATAGATACCATCAGACAGAATCTCGGCCATGAGGCAGAAAAGTACAGCAGAACACGCAGGCAATATAAGACAGCCTACAACGTCCTCGCGTGTACAACCACTGCTGCAGGTGTGATTGGAGCCAGTGCTGGGGTGGCAGCTGTGGCCACTCTCCCTACAGGGGTGGGGGCCATCGTCGCCATCCCACTGGGTGGCGTGACACTAGCTGCCACTGTCTTGGCCACGGGCTTGGGGGTGGGGCAGCGGCAGATCACAAGGAAGCTGGAGAAGCATGCTAAATACGTGGCACTGGCACAGAGTATGCTACGGACTATCGATGAGTCTGTAAGCAAAGCTCTCGAGGATGGCCAGGTCACCGATGGAGAGTACCACCATATATTGAAGGTCCAAGCGCTGTACCGCATGGAGAAACCTAACGTGCGACAGCAATACCTCAAAGACTCCAGCGGGCGAGTTGATATGGAGGAGTTAAAAAACGAGATGCTACAGCGAGGTCGCCTCGCTGGTTTCTGGAGTCGAGACGACTACAAATAGTGTGCTGCCTGTACGGTAGCTTTAAGAACACCAGTATAAATGGCCTTCCCACTGAACCTCACGACAGTCATCCAGCGCCAACCGCCTCTCCTGGGTACACCCCTGACTGGCCTGAGAGGTCTACTGGATGATATACCAGAGCTAACACCGTTATCCATCACAGTGGATGGACGGTCCCGAACCAGCTTCTCCGTCAACCCACGACCGCTGACCAACTGCCCCATCACCACCAAGGATGCAAAGCAAGCTCATACTTGGATGGCTGCTCCAAGCCTCTCATACCGGAATCAGCAGCTGAACTTTGCCATATGGTATGCCACGGCAGGATGTAGAGTAAGTTCCACCCTGCTTCCCTCCTATTCTGGTACTCCTTAAGCTGGGCTCATCGCCAGCTGTCTCAAATTCCGTATGTAATTCACGGTGTGACGAATCCTCCATGAGCTGGGTGCAAGGCTGTACGATGAGTACTGAGTCCTAGGTCCGCTGGCTCATGGCCCAACCTTCTATGCAAAGGGAAAGGGGTACTACGCTATGGGGTGCAATGAGGGGTTCACGGAATTCGAACTATGGGCTGGTGTCGAGAAGCCTGTGGCAGTTCCACTCTTAACCCTCCTCGAAAACACACACGTGAATCCGGCTGCCATGCAGGATAGGCTGTTCTTCCGGGTGTACACTGAGCAGCTCGCAGATGCGACGATGAATGCTCCAAGACGTCATGTCTGGCATGACGAGAATGACCAGGAGCTGAAGCAAACGGGTTCCAAACAGCGGATCATGCATGTGGAGCGAGAACACCAGCAGGTCCAAGCCACAGCTAACCAACAGGTAGAGCTGACATTTCATCATGGTGCATCGGACTGTGTTACTGTTGCGGTCCTGGTTCAGAATGGAGGAGCCATCCAGCAGGTGGATAAGCTAGACGACTTCAAGCTTGTGGTTGCTGGGACCAATGTTCTTGGTGAGGTACGCGAGCTGGCTGATTGCCAACTCTACAGACAGAAAACTAAGTCATATGCACTTCTGCACCTAACCAGTGGAAGCGACGACCTCGAGTCGGCACTCGAGGGCCATCACCACCTCAGGGGCTGGGACATCCCACCTAATCAGGGCAACATCGGAACCCTCTTAGCTGGGACTCGCTCATTAGGTCTGACAGTACTTTACTTTGGCTATGCTAAGGTATGGGTGTCGAACACATCAGGTATTCAGCTTGAGTGTGCGTAGAGCACGACTCCTGTCATCACCGCTGCAGCTGCCACCACTACTATAAGCTCTGCTGTCTTCTGACCTGTCGATGCTTCATAGTCGAGCGTTGGCTCAGATATCTTTACAACCTCGTAGTACTCATCGAGACTCTGATCTACCTCTTTGAGGCTCTGTTTGGCCTGAGCTCAGAGTTGTCGTCGGCGTGCCCCCTCTCTGCTGCATATGCTCGAAGGCTTTGCTGTACTCAAACTTTTCCTTAGACAGCTTCTCCATCGCCTGGTTATGACGCACACGCTCGACCTCTGCCGCCTTCTTGTCGGCGAAGCTGAGTCCCCAGTTCGCTAAGGCAAACACAACCGCATTCAAGATTGCAGAGGCCATGCCATAGACTACAGTTTAAAGCTAATATAAAACTGCCCCATCGACGGATCCCCAGAACGATGTATGAACTAGAGGCTGATCCGGTCGAGGATATAGATGATGAGGACTATGAGGAGGACTATGATGAGGAGGATGATTATGATGCAGACGACTGCGATGTAGCAGAGACCACGGCTGAGTATGATGATGTTGCGGAGACCATGCCTGAATCCCGCAAGCTAGTACACAGAGCGAAAGGAATCTATTGCACTTACGTAAAAGGTTCTATCAGTCCGCTGGCAGCAGTTGAGGCTCTGATCACTCTGTTCACAAGGAAGGCTGGTGAGACGGTCAGCAAGATCGCCAACAATGCTCTCCATGGGGTGTAGAAGATTTCTGAAGCCATACCAGCCATCGCCTCGAGAGTAGGTACGTTCTTCAGAGTCGCAGGCCCTTGGCTACCATACGTTGCCATAGTGCTCGCGGCCATCTGGGCCGCCGAACATTTAAGCTGTACTATATAAGGATGGCGTCTCTGTACGACCTGGTCAAGTCCGTGAACTTCCAAGGGTTGGTCGATAAACTACTGTTCAGTGAGGATCCAGCAGAGATTAGACACCAGTGTACGGAGGTGTTTGAGGAGGTCTTCAGTGATGGTCGAATGAATGACAGCCGTATGTTCATCTGTTTAGAGTTGACCCAGGCCATGCGTGACAGGACGGGAGTGGACGTCAGTGATGAAATCACCCAGGCTGTGTGTGACAGGACGGGAGAGGACGTCAGTGATGAAATCCAGGAGCTTATCAACCGTCTTTCTTGAGGAACTTTATTATCAGCCTGGTGGATATTACCGTGAGCCCCCTCAACTACTCGAGGCTGCACGTTGCAAGGGCCACAACTTCACATTGGAGACAGTTAGCCAGTGGCTCAGCCACCAGGCGATGTGGCAGATATACAGACCTCGTCCACGCACATCAGGCATGCCCATTTCGAGGAAACTGTCCTGAATACAGTTCACCAGGCAGATGTTCTATTCCTTCAACACGACTCGGTTGGTCGTAAGACCTACAAGTATGCCCTCACCATCGTCGATGTCACCAGCAGGTACACGGTGGCAGTACCGAGACAAGCCAGCTGGCCAGGTGGCCTAGGCATTCCAGGGTGTCTACGAGGCTTCGGAAAATCCCCTCCAGTGGCCTGAATTGTTGCAGGTGAATGAGGGTAAGGAGTTCAGGGGGGGGAGACGGCAGCCCTCATGCGGAAACACGGTGTGGCAGTTAGGCGAGGCGAGGTAGGGCATGCCGTGCCCAGGCTATCGTTGAGTGGTGGAATCGGACACTGGCAGAGAGACTGTTCCCACACCAATACACCCAGGAAATGGCCGTGCTGAGTGAACGCTCTAGAGTATGTGTGATAGGGCTGCCTGCTGTGGTGGAGAGATCCAATGCCGAGGTTACTAGGCTAATCGGAAAGAAGCCGGCAGAGGCTATCAGACACTCTGGTGGTCACAGCTCTAGAGGATTGAACAAGGGAGAGGAGCGCCTACCACCTGATGCTCTGGTTCAGTGCATGTATTACCCTTGTGAGCTGGAAGGTGATCGACGGCATGCAACAGATTCTAACTGGTCGATAGATGTTCACAGGCTTGACAGGTATGTGGAGGCGGAGGGGCGGCCTACACTGTCCTACCTGGCATGCCAACATGGAGTGCCTAGGCGACCATTTGTCGTGGAAGAGCTTCAGCTAGTCCCTGAAGACACACAGCTGCCACCCATAGGGTGCTAACATGATACTCGATGGGCTCGGTATCTGGCAGCACATGGCGCTTATCATAGTAAGCGGAGAGTCCGAGTTTTTCCTGCGCATACATCACCATACCCTGGTTGCACATGTGTAGGCCTCAGTTTTTAGATCCGTCCACCCCGCCATGTAGGGTGTTGTAGAACCTCAGCTAAGAGACCTCATTCTGCCGCTTTGACATTCCCTTAGCCGACCACTTACTTGCAGCTGCGCTCTCCACGTAGTATAATTTGGAGCAGAGAGCAATGCCACGAGAGCCTTCAAACTCGAGCTTGAACAGTCCAGGAGTCCGTCCAGACCATTTGTTCCAAGCTAGCTAGTCCCGCTTATGAGCCTGGTACTCTGCTCGCATCTCAGGGCAAATGACGTCGTCGAGTTTGGAGCCTGCTATAGTGATATACACGGAGTCAGTTTCCATCTGCAGGTGCTCAAAGCTGTCACGACCTACGTAGCAATTGAGGAAGTCATAGTAGAACTCCAGCATTCGCAGCCTCGCGAGCTCATAAACGGCTATCCCCACCTGGAAGGGCCTTCGAATTGTGATTCTCGGCTTGCGACTCTGGAGCTCGTATGACTCACTGATCTCCTCGAGATCTTCGAACCATGCACTATGCAAGGCCTTGTCTACCACTCGTTCATCCTTCGTGAAACTGGTGTTGCTATGACGTTCTAGGGCCTCGATGAGCTTCCCGTAGGCACTGTTGCTGAGGAGTTTGAAGAGATCTGCCAAGAGTACTTTGCTCTTATCTACATCTCCCGAGCGGTGGGCCTCCATAACATTTTCCACAAACCACTCGAATGGGCGCGTGGCCTCATAGTCTATGATGCAGTATACAGCAGTGATCTCCAGGCCATGGGTTATATACCACTTGAGGGTCGAGGTGTACAGCAGCCGCTTCTTGCCAGACAGGGAACTGACCAGCTTCTGGGTGGTGGGCCGCTTCCTCCCTGTTCGCCCTAGATATGCCAGCATCTCAGATGAGATGCCTCTCCCGGGATCGCGCAGTTATAGAAGAGAGGAGGCATTTCCTCGAACTTTGCCCACAGAGCCTTGGGGACCTCTATATCCACCTCAGCAAACCAAAACCAGCTGTCTGCTAGGAGAGCCTTCTTAAAGCTAGCTATGCCACTGGCACCGGACCAATGGTGCACTTTCTCCTTACCACATATCATCTCTTTGGCCATCGTTGACAGGTACAGAGTATTTGCGTCATAGCCGAGTAGACGTTGGCAGACACGCTCACTCTGGCGGATTCGAGTCACACTGGCCTAGTGGTATATGGTGAACACGATGCTGGGACCTCCAGCAACAGCACCCTTCAGCATCTCGTAGGCTTCCTTGTCCGGTGAATAGAGGCTAACATCCGGCATGTGCTGAGCGGTTCCATGTAGGAGGTACTGCAGTGACACCTGGGAGAGAGACCACGTCTTTGAGGATGTCTAATTCTCGTTCTGTGTAGAACTCCCGCATCCACTCTATGGCTTCGATGAATGGACTGACGTCCAGGTTGTTGTAATATCGCAGCCAGTCGGCGAATGTCCGCATTCCATGCTCACTGAATGTCTGGTTACACTGTTCCCACTCTGTTCGCGTCAAGAGGTAGCCACCCTTGAGCTTAGATTTCCATGCTGAGTAGTCAGGAAGCCCTGGATAGTTGAGCTTCTCATGTGTGTCAAACCATTCATATGGGAGCCAGCTCTTCTGCTGTGTACACCCGTAAGCTTTGACCCATTCCTCGTACGAGACTCCTGGGCCGAGGTAGTTCAGCACATCGAGAAACCGTAGCTCAGGTGTTATGAGGAACATGGTCTGACTAGCCTTCTTGGCGACTCTCACTGTACCTGTACTGCCAGTCAGCTCATCGACAAAGTACTTCTTGATGAGGTTCAGGTCATACCACCCAGAGTTGAACCCCAGTACAGGCACTTGGTCACACGACTCGTTAATCAGTCGCTGCTGTCACTTTGGGAGCTTGTCCAGGTCTGTCGGTATGTACTGTGCCCTAACCCTTGTCCGGATTAGAGACGCTCGCCATTGGATCTCCAGCATGAAATCTCGGATCAGTTCTTTGGGGTCAGGATTGCAGAGGTGAGTGGGCTCACTCATGGTACCCTCTAAGGAGCAGCCAACTGACACAGAAATAGATATGTGATTACTCTCGATCATGAGAGTCTCCGTAGGATGAGTCTTGATACCATCTAGGAGTGCTTCGAAGTCGTAAACTATCAAATGTGTGGGTATGGGACAGTCCGAACTCATTTAGGGACGCTTGGGCAGCGTTTTATACAGCATTCCCACTGTACCACAAGCGTGCATCCAGAGGCTCTCAGCTTCCCCTCTCTCAGGACTGTCTTGCAGTATCTTTGTTCGGCATCATAACCTCGCTGGTGTTGTGGACACCCATGCCAGTGACAGCCATGGAACTGGTAAACGGTGTTGGTGGTCGGATCATAACCATCTACAGGCGCGCCATTGATCCAACGCTCGCCACCATGCCCACACTCTACATGGTGTATGTGTACGTCTCTGTTTCTCGACTCATACTCGATCCAACAAACAGCCACTGAACTGGATGGTTAGGGTGGATAGAAGGCTTTCTCATACGCAGACTGTGGCGCCTCAACCTTCTCGCCAGGACACACGATTTTTGTTTTGCCGCCTGTACAGTGATCAGCATAGCGTTGAAGATGTCATGCCTTTGTAAACCTCTGCTGACAGTGGCTGCAGACTAGTGTATGTGCCAGCTTGGAGATGTTCTTGATGTAGAAGGCTAGGTGGTCCCACACTCCGATGGTCATTGTGTCATGGTAGTGAGCCGCTGCCTGATCAATTGCCAGGTGCCCTCGTCGGTTGGTTCATACACGTGAATCCCGATCTTGGCGAAGAACTCTACCTTGTCCAGCTGATCCAGCGAGGTCTTGCGGACATCAGGTACTGTCACTGTCTTGCCATAGAACTGTGTGGCAATCTCTCATGCAGGAGCTGTACTTCTATCAGCTCTCGCGCCTCGGTGGACTTCTAGACATCTCCAGGGACACATGTTGTCCCTGTAGGTGTCGAGGGCAGTCATACACTTCTTCTGTCGTAGCCAGTATGTGAGGGTGCCTGTCCCAAGCAGAGGTTGGCAGTCGATGACAGCCCTGACCTCAACATTGATTGATGGAACGAAAGCCCACTTAGTGTTGGGTCGATTGATATTGTCTGTGTCGAGGCGGGCTTGCTCTCTTGCTGCCACCCAGTCCTGAGCTGCTCCCATCGTGTTCAGCCACTGGCTCCGTGGAGCATTCTTGTGGAAGAGCATCACCCTACCGTCTTCGATATGATGGATGCGATAGGTATGGGTGTAGTGGAGGTAGAAGGCGTTCTGGACAGTCTGCTGGATCTTTTGCATGATCTGGCCTGTGAGGTCTCCATCTAGACCTTTGAAGAATGTCCAGCATACGGACCGGCGTCCTCTATCCTCTGTCTCCCTTTCGCCGCGACGCTGGTCAAGAATGTGTTCGCCTTCTCGCCTTATGCTCCGGGCTAAGGGTTTAGACCTTGGCCCCCTCATCACTTGCTTAGTGATCCTGTGTAGGAGAGGTAAGCGCTCCAGTGGATGATCCGCCATCTGCCTCGCCACAGTCTTGGCTCACAAGCTAGCAGTCACCTCCTCATCCAACTGACGAAGCTCACGTATCCGCTGAACTTTCTTGTGGGGATTCCAAGGATCATCTTTGGTAAGCACTTGCAACCTTCCCATCATCATTGCTCGGGAGAGTCGCTTTTGGCACTCCTCGGCATGGACCTGTCTGGTCATCTGGAGCAGGTCGGCCTTCTTGGCCTTAGCATAGCCTCTAAGGCCGAATTGCTTTGCAATAGCGTGAAGCTGTGCAACAGTAATCATGGTGTATATCACTGTGGATGCCTGTCTCTACATGGGCGTTCAGACCCTATTATGTGTGGTGCTGGCGATCAGTACCTGTAGGTGGTGTATATCCCTGGGGATGCCTGCCTCTAAATGGGCGTTCAGACCCTATTATGTGTGGTGCTGGCGATCAGTACCTGTGGGGGGTCCGTCGTGTCGATGTGATAGTGGATGCTTGTCTCTAAATGGGCGTTCAGATGTGTGTGAGGTTGATCACAAGGCGGTGCCCGATGCGTGTGGTTGATGGCGATCAGTGGTGTATATCACTGTGGAGGCTAGTCTCTAAATGGGCGTTCAGACTCAGGTAGTAGTAATGTGATACCACCTCCCTGGCAGCCGTTCGGCGATCCGTGGTGGCCCCCACAACCTATGGCCCAGGGATTGAGAGGGCGGTTGGGGCCATTGATCGCCGAACGGCGTCTGTCCATTGTAGGTGGCCTGGTAGGCCCTGTTATGCATGAAGTGTTCCCGATGGAAGAAGATGTCAATCTGGTCCCCACGGACCTCAGCCGTTTCCATTTGTCTAAATGGAAATTTTCGAGCATGCTCTGAGGGAGGTGGTCCCTTTCCATTTGTGTAAATGGAAATTTTCGAGCATGCTCTGAGGTAGGTGGTATCATGTTGACGCCGAGACTACTACTATTGTTCTTGTGTGGGAATATAACCACTATTGTTATGCAAATGAGAGGACGTCAAACCCTCGCGACCAATGAGAATCGAGTATTTTGTGGGAGCATATGTGCCCTATTGTTTTCCCTTGTGTTGCTATTGTTCTGGTGTCAATTTTGACATGTCTATTGTTGTGTTGTGAAAATGATTGATTGTTTTTTAACAATGGTATCACCTGGTGTTAACAATGTTGCATATTCCCACGGGTGCCCCTCCCCGCAGCTTTAAATCACACCTCGTGTTGGGGGGAGGTGGGAGGGGGTGGGGGGGGGGGGGGGTGGTGCCTTAAATCCCCGCGTGAGAATCGGGGTGGGGGGCCGTCTCCCAGTCAGTTAATCATACAATTTTCAAAAGATCACAAATTTTCAAAATAGGGCAGTGGGTCAGAGCCATGTTTTGTTACATGGGTAATATATAAGCATACTTAATGATGTTGTATGTATAAGCTTATATAGATAATAAGCATTTATCTATCGTATTTAAGGAGATATATGTCTTTAGAGATAGGTGGTATCAGTCATTTAATGGTTAAATTTTTCTAAAATGTTTCAAAAATTTTTGGGTAACATGGGTTAATGGTGTAGGAATAGCGACGTGTCCAGACATGTTGTAGTACCTGTAAAATGATTTATATTTAATAACAATAGGACAAAGTCGTGTACATGAAAACAATAGCAGACAGCGGCGCACGTGTGATTGTTTAATAAGGTACTGAGGTACACCAGAGGTATACGACTAGTGACCATTATACCTCGCTTACACATCGATGATTAACTCATTACCACTCGGTATCTTGCCTCTTTAAGATCACAGGTATCCAGTATATTTTCTATACTCGTATATTTAGATTGACTGCGATAATGGATAGAAATCAGGATTCATCAGCTTTAACTGAAGATGATCGAGCCAGCTTAACTCTAGAACCGATCTTACAGCAGCTAGATGATGCTATTAGTTCTTTAAAAGACACAATTCCTAGGTACGAAAATTTAGAACTATGTAATGAAGATGTTAGCGATGTCGATACTGCTATTGACACTATTGTACAGAGGCTACACGATAATGCTGCGAGTGCTAGTATTGAAGAGCATTGTGTAATTGATTTTGGGATACTATTCTAAGCGATGAGATTACATACAACGAATTAAATCAATATTTAGATTCGTGTGATAAACTTCATCATGGAGATCTGATTCTTACTTGTATTGATACAGCTCTGAGCAGCGAGTGTGTAGAAACTCATATTCTGAATCAAGCTATGGTACAGCAACTTTTAGATTTTTTCCACCTACTGTTCAACCTACTGATTCTGGTCTAAATGGTCAGTGCGAGACAAACGTTTCACCTTTACCTGAAACTAACATATCAAATCACATTGTACAACAACTATTATCTAACACTTTTCTACCAATTGCGTATGATGAATTTAATCAATATTTAAATTGCTATTTAGAACAGATTGATCCTGATTTACTTAAGCATGAAGATCCATTCTTATTAAATCTTGTATATAATGACACCACATCGACTCATAATACATAGCAGCTTGGTGGTGGTGTCGATGACTATGACTATTCTGACTATACATCGATGAACACTGTACGTGAATACTATAGTAAAAAATATTGCATAATGAGAACAGAGTGTAACGTATCTTTTAAAAAATATCCAATAGCCAATATGCCTATTACTCATTCAGAGTTTTACTAGGTGCAGTACGAACCAGGCTTGATACACATAGCACCTATAGCGACGTTCAACTGAATGATAACGTGTAGTGATTGTAGTCGTATGTTTTATAGCGAACGTTGCATGGCTAATCACCATGATAATGGTATGTGCGAAATTGTAAAGTCATGTTGAGTCTGCTTCGTTCATCTACCACATCTCATGTATGCGGAATCACAAGATGTTGCATATGTAAAGAACAATATATTATTAACGAAGATCATATATGTTACCATAAAGTTATTGAAGAAACACTGGTATCATTATTGCATGCGTGAGCCCTACATAGCAGTAAAGATGAAATTCAATATGAAACATATCAAAAATACATTATTTATGATGCCGAACATTTTTAGATCCTGATGGAGCCTGCGCTGGCAAGAACGATACATCGTCCACGAATAATATTGTTGGCGAGCATAGAGTTAATCTAGTGGTGGATAATGTATGTTGCGATGCATGCATTGATCTGCCACTCGAATCCGAGTGCGAGACATGTCATCGAGGCAATGGATACACAAGCTTTCATCGGTTATATACAATGGATCGTTTCATTCAATGGTTGACATACGTTAAATCAGTGCATGTGAATAAACACCTCCAATGTCTTCGTCGATCACCTCGGTACTTAGTGCCTATGGTTCGCTTCTAATATTTCAGTGTGTATGTAAATGGTTAAACCTACATCTAAAACCCTCTAACATTATCATGCAAGGTCGAATGATTCTTACATTTGACATAGGTATGATACGTTTCATTGATCCTCTTAGCTGTATTCCTCTCTCACTCCGCAAGGTCGGTGATGCATTTAATCCACATGTATGTAAAGGTGTCTTCCCGCATCAACTCAACTCACCCTTGTACTGGGGAAATGTAATTCCGTATCCTGAGAGGGAGGTATTCTGTATTGACAAAATGAAACCTCATAAATTGGTAGAATTTGATCGATGGTATGACGATCAGAAATCTTCACACACACATTATGACGTTGATAAAAATTTGATCGAATGTTGTAATGATGACGTAACTGTATTATGTTTAGCAGTGTCTGTATTTAAGACTTTATTCTCAGAGTCAACAGATGGTCAAAATCCGTTCGTGTCTGGGATAACTTTAGCATCTGCATGCAATATTGCCTACAGGGCTTTATGGCTACAACCTAATAGTATTCAAACTCTAACTGACCACTTTATAAGAGCCAAGAGAGTGCATAGCATGATCGCGATCGAGTGGGTGGAGTGCGTTAAATTAAGTGAAGGGTATCAGATACTTCATGCACTAAATCAGACTGAACCAAAGATTGGTGGTCATTATGTATATATATATATATATATATATATATATATATATATATATATATATATATATATATATATATATATATATATATATATATATATATATATATATATATATATATATATATATATATATATATATATATATATATATATATATATATATATATATATATATATATATATATATATATATATATATGACCCTAACGAGAAAATAGTATTCACATTTTGTGAGTGTAAATTTCATGAGCATGGATCTTAATGTTGTGGACATAATCATGCCACTACCTATACACTGTAGGGTACTCAGTCATATAAGGAAGCATACGTGGCATTACAGTGTCGTGTAGCTCTGTTTGAATCTCACGGATATACAGTGCCAATTATGTGGGAATGCAAGCGCAAGCATCTCGTGGCTAATACACCTGGTTTAGATGATTTTATCAATGAGCTGGATTTAGCGCATCCCATTTCACCACGTGACGCACTATTCGGTGGTCATACATCAGTTTATTTATGGAAGCAGACGAAAACTCTACACTTAAATATTTGGATTGTGTGTCCATGTACCCATCTGTGATGAAGAAATGTCTTTTTCCAGAAGGTGCATACGAGGTAGTATGTGGTGAGGATTTGCTTGGAAAGACAGTTCACGACTTCTTTGGATACTCTGGGTACGGAACAATCAAGACAAGTAAATTTCGATGTGATGAAACAAATGATTAAACAAATTATTAACAATGGTGAAATTACAGACAGAAACGCATCCAACTTAACTACCCATCTAAAATGATGCATGCGTCTGATTTCACAATTCTATCGATTAATAGTTGCAAGATCTTCAGACCCGTCTTCAAAATACGTATTTCGAAGATGGGAGATCTATCCCCGGTACCGTATGGATATAGATATTAATAATATATATATATACTGAGCCAAAAAGGTTTGGCTTGTTGTATTAAAACTATGCGTCCATTTATAACCAAATTTGCAGGCATGTTTCGTCAATGTAATGTATCGCTGATCATGAAGAAATGCAAATCATTTCTTGCATTTCTCGGCCGCACACTTAATGCATGTGAAAATGCATTTTTCATGCACTGGTCCACATTGGCGGGTAGCGAATGCAAAAATTCACCATATTGCAAAAGCAGATAATGAACATTAACAGAAAATGCTTAAAGGTTTACCCTACCGAACATGGGCCGCCGCCCAAGGCTACCCGAAAATCAGCGCCGTGAAGCAATGGGAAGACACGCTGCTGGGCAGAGCGTTCGCGCTGTTGCTCGACATTTTAATGTTCACGCCTCAACCATTTCCCGTCTCCGCCAACGTGAGCAGGAAACTAGACATGTTAATGATCGACCACGATCTGGCAGACCGAGAGCAACAACACCACGAGAAGACCGCTACTTAGTGACGTCATCACGAGGTCACAGGTTTGAGACTGCGCCGCGGCTGTCCCGTAATTTGCACACCGCTACCGGCACTACAGTGCATCCACAAACTGTGCGAAAACAGACTCCATGATGCTGGACTGCATGCCAGTCGTCCACGGGTTGCTGTTCCGCTTACAGAGCATCACATCGAGAATCGGTTTGCGTGGGCAAGAACTCATCAGCGATGGCGTGCTCAACAATGGAGCCACGTTTTGTTCAGTGATGAGTCGAGGTTTTGTGTGGATGTGGCGGATGGTAGGCAACGGGTTTGGTGACGTTTAGGAGAAATGTATGATGCAGCCAACATCATTCAGCATGACAGATTCGGTGGCGGCAGTGTCATGGTGTGGGCTGGAATCCATGAAAATGGCAAAACAGCTCGTATTGTGATTCGCGGAAATTTAACGGCTCAATGTTACTGTGAAGAAGTTGTCGCCCCTGTTGTCATCCCTTTTATGCAGCATCATGCAGACTTTATGTTCCAGCAAGACAACGCCAATCCTCATTCAGCTAGGGTCACCAGTGATTTCCTTGAGGCTAACAACGTTCCGGTGTTGGACTGGCCAGCGCGATCACCGGACCTGTCTCCTATCGAACACGTGTGGGACATTCTTGGCCATATGGTGCATGAGAACCATCAACATCTTCACAACGTGCGGGAGCTGGAAGCTGCACCGCTCCAGGAATTGGATGCGATTCCTCTTCGTGACATCAGGTGCTTAATCCGAAGCATGAGAAAGCGATACGGTGGTGGTTAATGCGCGTGGAGGTCACAACCGGTATTGACAGCTCAGTGTCATTATTTAAATTGGACCCTTCCGTTGAATGATGCCGTGTTAAAGGCGCGATGCTAGCATTACAGTAACAAGAGACTGTTGTTCAAATTGGAAAATGATCTATCAATTAAATAATATATTTGAATCAATTATTGTTCTTGTTAAATAACATGTATACAGTGATATTCTCAGTGTTGCTAAACCTTTTTGGTTCAGTACATATGTTCTACATTTATGTTACATAAAATGTTATATTAACTGTATTCCTAATGAGTTTTTATTGCATATGACATTCCAAATGTTATACCTCTGGACCTGTTTAATATTTTGCAAACAATTTAACTGCTAGTCATCGACACCGCTACTATATGTAGAATATAGAATAAAGGATTCATAAATGTACAGTAATCATAACCTTGTGTATTATTATAGAGCGCACCACTGATAACTATTATTTTCACGTGGGCGCTATCGTTCTTGTGCGTGGGATTATAAGTGCTATTGTTTTCACGTGCGCCGCTGGGCACTCTTGTTTTCACCTGCATGGCTGCGTGCTATTGTTTTCACATGCGTGGATGTATGCTATTGTTTCCTATGATATATAAACTACATTTGTCACTCCTTTCGTTTCAAGGTTTCAAGATTTGTATTTACACTCAGATGGCAACTCTGCGATACATAAGGATCTATTAGTTACAATTATATGGGTAGACGGATATACAATACATCAGATTATTATTATTATTATTATTATTATTATTATTATTATTATTATTAAAACATTATCATTATTAGTTCTATTTTATGTCATTAAATTACCGAAATTACACGGGCCTTCGACACAATTAAACGCTCAAAGATCCTAGATGTACTATGTCAGGCCAGTTCCAATGAAGATGCGCTACGACTAGTGAGAGTTTTGCTTGTGGACACTAAGCTGAAAGTATGCAACAAGTCAGTGAAGTCTGTAGAGTTTGAGACATCATTCAGCTCCACACAGGGAGATGGTCTATCTCCGGTCTCTGGTGCTTTTCACCTGTTACCTTGCTGCTGCATTGAAATCCGTGCGGGAAAGTTCCACACGACCCCACCCCAGCCCCACCCCAGTGTCAATACTTGGTATGCTGCTAGAGATGGAATATGCCAACGATGTGGACGAGGAAAAGAAACCCATTGACGAACTTCTCCCAATAACTGCAAGCTAACTAAATATTGAGAATCTCTTTATGAATGAATCCACAATACATTTTCACATATACCCAGCTACAAAGCATGAAACTAAAGAAAATGGCGATCCACTTCGTGGCGGCGAACCATGGAGGAAAAGTACAACTCTGCACTCACTGATTTGCAGTACTGCTGACATTGCTGCATGCTGTGTCATAGGGAACATAGTTTTCCAGTCCTTCTGGAAATTATGGATTCGCATATCAAAGATACCCTTGATAAAAAGGCTACGCTTATACAATGCAACCTGTGTATCCTTGATGCTGTATAACTGTAACAGATCGGTAGATCCAAAGGAAGCTCTATACAAACTCGATGCCTGCCACAGCAAACACCTACGCACCATCAAGCAAAGAAGGCCTGATTGCAGCTGTAGGATGTTTCTACTACGACAGCCATAGAATACAGTAATCACACATACTGAACAATATTCAACGTATATAAATCAGACACTCTATTGGTGCGATCTTGAAATTTTTTATAAGGCTAGAACGATATGAATTGCTGAAAAAGGGTGTAATGATCTTTGTGAGTTTCATCAGCAGGCTTTTCCTACTAGACATGGAGTATATATAAGTATTGAAGCGTTTAGACAGCTACTGCACGTGGTACCTGAGCTTGAGGCCAAACTATGCCAAGCTCGCAACAAAGAGGGAATAAAATATTCCTATACGTTGGATAGTAATATTCGCATCTCAATCAGTGACGAATACCTGCGCATCAATATAAGATACTTTTTCTGGAAGGATAACGAAAAATTACAAACAACAGTAGTGGGCTGTACCTGTTAGGCTCGGAGTGGAGTGTTTTGAAACAGATTTCTACTGCGTTGTTATCCAAAATCGTGCCTACTTTTTGTGGGGAGACAGAATACTGAATATGTCTGACATACTGGCACCTACTGTTGTTTTACCTACTCCAGTAGTTTCAAACGATGGATCTTATCATGATGCTAATAATTGTATCAATGATTCTTCGACATCCATGCATGATAGATTGTGTTCGTCGGATGCAACAATTGTTTATGCGAATACTGTTGGGCAATATCAACTAGAGCAAACTGATGATGAGATGAAATGATACTCTGTCAGTACTGTAAGAGCATGTATCATGGTGTAGCAGATCATTTCTGGCCATCGCATTCAAATCAACAGACTAGTCAGAGACTATTTACATCTATGCTGAGTTCGAAGATACAAAAACTGGTAGAACAAAATTGTTATGGGTGCGAGACGAATCATCCGAGTCAACATCAGCATACCTGTTTAGGGAGTGATTATGACTTTAATCCAATAGATAATCTCGAATTATATATGGAAGAAGGTTTACAGCAGATAAACACTGATGAATATGCCTTTGTACTATTTCAGTATCCAGATTTATATAAACATGGCTCTGACCTGTCCTATTTGTGCGTGTCGTCGTGGTTTAGGTACAGAGTAGACATAATATTCACGTGTGTGCTTTATATTAGTGTTCGTGTGCCAGATATGTTAAATGAATGATGGACTCAGTGCTTGACTGACGTATATTTGTCTGTTCTAATAAGAGTATATTAGATGAATGATGGCATCAGTTAGTGGAATGTAGTACGTCACTATGTCATCCTTTTACTATGATCATAGCTGGACTGGCACACTGCGGAAAGACAGAAATAATAAAAGCCCTAATAAGGGATCGATTAGTCAACCACCACAGAGAATCATATGGTGCTATTGTGTGTGGCAGAATGGATACAATGCTTTAGCCAATGAAGTAGAATTTAAGGATGGAGTAAACGTTGAATTAGACAGACGCTGTAGGAACTTGGTGGTGCTAGATGACTTGATTAATAAATGCGATGAAAAAGTAGGTGACTTATTTACAAAACGTTCTCATCATGAGAACTGTACCTTTATAGTTGTTACTCAAAATCTTTTTTCAAAATCGCGTAATCAACGTGATTTATCAGTTAATTGTAATCACATGGTTTTATTTAAGAATCCACGCGGTGCCTCCTCTATTCATTCTTTGTCACATCAAATGTATTCCGGTAATATTAACTATTTGGTCGAGGCATATAAGGATGCTACACGAGCCCCGCACGCATATCTACTATTGGATCCGAAACAGATAACACATGATAACATTAGACAGACTTCGTACGACTATACACCTGAAATAGTTGTGTTACGTGTACATTCCTAAGAAGTGAAATGTCTACACAAAATATAGGACACCATTTACCAATGCAGCAATATCTATCCAAAGTGAATCCGAAGATAAGAAATTATGTACTCAGTGTTCAAAAGAATTGATAGATGTGCTATGTGTGTCATGTTTTAATGTACTATGTGGAAATGTGAAACTTACTAAATCTCGCTACAAGCAACTAAGCAAGTGCAAACGTACACTAACCACACGTAGGGTACCATAGGCAAGAAGACAGTGAATTTTGTTATGCATTATTACCAACTATCATTGGCACTATCGCACCATTAATTGGTAATAATCTTTAAGTGAGAAGATGGAACACGCACGTAAGATGACTTTAGTACCACATGAACTTATTGGCAATCTGAATGAACAGAGTAAGATATTATGGTAGAGACTGATCCTATGATACGTAAAGCTATTAGTCTCAATGATGAAATACCCAATATATTATCGCATCATGATCTGTCTGAAGAAGAAAAGTCGATGATGTATACACAAGAATTGGATAAGTACAGACACTACTATCGATAATTATCAGCAATATCAACCAGCGCAACTATCCAAGCCTGTGTCAGACGCATTGTCTACTCAGATACTAGAGCGTATGATGAGGGGTATACGCAGGACATATAAGACGAAAGCTGGTGGCATAATATATATGCTACACTCAGTTCCTGGTCGTTTTAATGTTAATGATCTTGGCGAAGTAACAATAGAGCGTATATTTTATCCGAAACTAATGTACTCGATCTGCTTGCAACTGTTGTGACTCATGGACACAAACCTCTACCTAGGACTCTGCGTAATGTGGCTCATGGACACAAAGCTCTACCTAGGACTCTGTGTAATGTGGCTCATGGACACAAACCTCTACCTAGGACTCTGCGTAATGTGGCTCATGGACACAAACCTCTACCTAGGACTCTGCGTAATGTGGCTCATGGACACAAACCTCTACCTAGGACTCTGCGTAATGTGGCTCATGGACACAAACCTCTGCCTAGGACTCTGCGTAATGTGGCTCATGGACACAAACCTCTAACTAGGACTCTGCGTAATGTGGCTCATGGACACAAACCTCTACCTAGGACTCTGCGTAATGTGGCTCATGGACACAAACCTCTACCTAGGACTCTGCGTAATGTGGCTCATGGACACAAAGCTCTACCTAGGACTCTGCGTAATGTGGCTGATGGAAAGTTTCTCGATCTGCTAAAAGACCTTAACATACCACGAATATTTGTCGCTTAAGACAATACATTGCATCACATATAAAATAACACAAACCTCTATCTAGGACTCTGCGTAATGTGGCTCATGGACACAAACCTCTACCTAGGACTCTGCGTAATGTGGCTCATGGACACAAACCTCTGCCTAGGACTCTGCGTAATGTGGCTCATGGACACAAACCTCTAACTAGGACTCTGCGTAATGTGGCTCATGGACACAAACCTCTACCTAGGACTCTGCGTAATGTGGCTCATGGACACAAACCTCTACCTAGGACTCTGCGTAATGTGGCTCATGGACACAAAGCTCTACCTAGGACTCTGCGTAATGTGGCTGATGGAAAGTTTCTCGATCTGCTAAAAGACCTTAACATACCACGAATATTTGTCGCTTAAGACAATACATTGCATCACATATAAAATAACGTAGATGACTGAGCATACACATATCGCCACTGCTGCTAAAATGAAGAAGAAAAAGAAATACCCTACCTCTGTGAAATATACGACCCCAGTGTGGGAGAGTTATTCACCCCTGAAGAAGGGGAGCTGATGATGTCAAAAGATGCTAGCTTGGCAAAAGTATAGTATGACACAAAGCATTCTGCATCCTTCGGTGGAAGGGAAAAGCTATACAAGGCATTTAAAGGTAAAATATCACGTGACTATATCGATAATTGGTTGATACATCATGATGTATATACCCTTCACAGAATACGGAGAACAAAGTTTGCCAGACGGACGATAATAGTAACGGCTGTCGACGAGTTATGGAAGGCAGATCTGTGTTCTATAGGAATGCTTGCAATGGAAAACGATGCTGTGTTATAACTACTCTGCGTAGTTGATGTGCTTTCAAAATATGCGTGGGTGGAAAATCTATATAGCCAAATGTCTGCATCAGTCAAGAAAGGATTAGAAGCTATTTTGTCACGTACTGAACGTCGACCATATGCTATACAAACGGACAAAGGTGGTGAGTTCGTCAATGGAGTAGTCAAGAAATATTTGACTGAGAATGGAATACATTTCTATACTTCGCAGAATGAGGCACACGCGTCTATGGTGGACTGATTTCAGTGGACGTTAAAGGGGCGTATAGAGAAATACATGACTCATAAGAATACGAGAAGATATAATGATGTATTACCTACTTTAGTCGTATCGTACAATAAAACTGTACATACCAGTACACATATGCCACCAATACATGCCAATCATAGTACAAAGCTGCTCACGTGGAGAAATTTATATGTAGGGAAGAACAAGAAGAACCCAAAACTAAAGAAAAATACTGCAAAATCTGGTGATCATGTGAGAATCTCCTAAGCCAGAATGCCATTTGAGAAGGCATATCGTGGACAATGGAGTCGTGAATTGTTTATGGTGGTCAATGTTCTTTCTGACAAATATCAGAGATTCAGAAAATTGGTGGTGTGAAAGATAGAGAATACGAAGTGGAAAAGATAATTAATAGTAGGGAGGGAGCTAAGGGAGTACGTGGCTATTTAGTTAAGTGGCTCGGATATCCCTCCAAGTTTAACTCGTGGGTTGCAGAGCTCAGTGCTATTCGTAAATAATGTACGAGTATGTAGAGAGAGAGACGGTCAGATCATGGAATGTGGTGTGTCATAGTTTTAAGTGTACTGAAGGAAGAGATAGTATATCTCATGCAAGTCATAATCATCTATATTGTAATCATTACGCGCATCGTGTATCTGAGTATACAGAATGTGCAACCTTGTCTCTGGATATCACTTCTGAGTGGATGCTTGGGGTCATATATTACCCATCCCATGCATCAAGGCGTTAAAGTTATTGCAACCATTGTTGGAGGATCAGTTTTACTTCACACTCCCGAGCAATAGTAGTGCTTACTATTATCGTGACAATAAGATATTCGAGTTTAAAACACAACTTCAAACACCATTAACATTAAATGGTGAATGGGAAGTGAGAATCTCTAGCATACTATCTCCTAGGAGTTGGCTCACTATTCCTAGAGAAAGTGTTGGAACTGTATATTAGTATGTGAAGGTGGAGACGAATAAGAGCACAACTCCCATTGGCACAGTGGATGAATTACACAAGTTTGATATATCAACGCCCACCCCCTCCCCACCCCCCCACCCACCCCAATCAGCAAAATGGGAACAGTTTCAACCAGTATCCAGTTTATCAGACTCTGGACCAATTGAGTTCTACATGAGTGGATCAGCGGATAGATATCGAGATCTTGCACCGTCCTACATCTCGGTTAAGGTTAAGCTAGTATCGCTAAATGCGCAGAATGAAGATGTGCCATTCTTGGAGGATGTGACGATGGGGCCAGTGAATAATCTACTAACTACAATTTTCTCGCAAGTGGATGTGTTTTTGAATGGAAAGCGAGCTAGTGACTCGAATGAAAGCTACGGTTTCACGCTTATTTTGAATCAACACTGAATTATTTACGTAATGCAGCTCCATCGCATCTACAACTTGCCGGATGGCGAATGGACGATGCCGGCGAGTTTGACAGTGTCGAAGATCGTAACCGAGAATTTCATATGCATCGAAAAATGATGGAAGGCAGTAAGACGGTTGAATTAATCGGACATATACACTCTAACATGTTTCTGCAGGATCGATTTCTGCTTGTATCTGTGGATTTAAGACTTCGCATGCAATGGAGTAAATATGCCTTCACTATTATGTATACTGTAGGTCTCAAACCTAGGTTGAAATTAATGGCAGCTAACCTGTATTTACGAAAAGTAATGCCATTGCCCGAACTATTAGTGTCTCATATGGCTACTCTAAGAAATACGAATGCAAAATATCCGATACGACATGTGGTAGTTAAACACCTTTACAGTACCGAGTGGTATTCTGCGTGTGGATAGAGATAATATATTTATTGATCAACTTTCAACTAGAGTAATATTCGGATTTGTTCCATATGACGCATACAACGGTGTCGTACATAAAACCCCATTCAGGTTTTATCATAATAAAACCACTTACACTATGTGCTAGATTAATGGTGAAGAGGTAACTACATCGCCAATTCGCCCATCATTCACTGATGACATCTACTCAGATGCCTACCTTTCACTATTCAGCGGTACTGGTGCACTATTTAAAGACTATGGATACCATATCGATAAAGTTCAGTACAGATATGGTACAACAATATTCGTGTGGGATTTTATACCTGATTTAGCATATTCAGAGCATCGTTAACCTACACGTACTGGACCGTTAAGAGTCGTCTTCCAATTCAGTGACGCACTACCTGATACAACAAACATTACATGTTATGCAGAATTTGACAATACCGAGGTCATAGATTCAGCCTTTAATGTATTAACCAATTATTAGACACAATGTTGAATACATATGAAATAGAACAACTATTATTTGGTGACATCATAGCGAGCAAGTATTTTCTCTGTGTATATCCTATAGATTGTGTCCCTGTGCATATAATACATCGACCAGCATCATTGGTGATTATTACCCATCCTAGTAGCAAGCCAGGTCAGGATAGGGGCGCTCTTTACTACCCATCGTAAGGTGGGCCAGAGTTCTTCAACCCATTAGGTAGACGCCCTACAGATAGACGAATGTTATCAAATGTGCGACATGGACAGAATAATCTAGTTTATTACTGTAACTTTAATCGTGTTCAACCATCAATGTCTACTGCGGATATTACTGTGTACATTACCTATATTACCACTCTAGTGGTGTACAAATGAAACATATTCTATGGACGTTAAGAAAACAAAACAAGGACGATGTCAAAGTGAAGAAAGTGTATCAAGAATAAAGGATACGCTGCAGTGTGGAAATTAAGATATATCACTTTTATAAATGTTGTATTCGTATATTGCACCGTTTTTAATGTCAATAAAAATAAAACAAAATTGTCCAAATATCATTCTCATGTCATTTGTTCACCAGAATCTGTTTATTTAATGTATGCGAGTGTGATCAAATAATCAAGTGCTAACACTTGACTACCATTCATCGCGGCAAGCGCTCACACTGCTACTAACCCCTCTTCAGCATGCGCCCACACCATTAACCCCTCTACTAATCCATTGCAGTTATACGACACCCTCTACATGCCACAGTACTCAATTATAATGTATGTATTATAAAGTGCTATCGTAAATATGGCATCTCTAAAAGGCACACTCCGCACACGCCACACACATCGATCATTTGTGATTATTCCTACAGCATCAGTAAAGCTGACGGTTAATATTTATATGGGCAAAAAGGATAGAATGATAGTTCACTGCAATAATGTCATGCAGTCTTCATATCGTGGTAGCCCTTAGCCGTTCAAATGAACGTTACCAGCCACGGTTGAACCCAATGTTGGGTTTCGGAACCGGCTACCAGGTGGTCATGTCCGTATGCCTGTCGCCCTGTGTGTCTATTGGTCTGCCCTGTCGCTGATGATTACATATCGTTACCATCAGCTTCGTTGCTAACTCCTACGTTAGCTGAATCTATACGCTATTTCATACATAACTTCGTGACGAATACCATACCAACTTGAGTCACCGTGTAATCGTATTTGATTACACCACGTGCATCGTACGAGATGCGAAATCTCCATTGCTAAATCAACTACCGCACCAGCACTATGAATCATAGCTGCACGGTTCATGATAATGTGCATGTGTAAAAACATAATCAATGATATATATGTTAGGAAATAAAGATTAAAACACGTCCATTGCAAGATGTTTCTAGAAAATTATACATAAGCCATTCAGCATAATAGATTTCATTCAACTCCCCAGTGTTGTCACCATCTGTTGGAATGGCAGATTCTGTCATCAACTGGTTGTCATATGCTTGCACGCGTATATAACAAATGCATTACATGTGTCTGCCATAAAATAACAATCAAACTGTATTGAAACCTTTGCTGTATCAAACAATAAAATGTGATTCCCCCTGTATTGTCAACATATGTTGGAATTGCAGATTCTAACATCAAGTACTCGCCATGCACATACATACGTATGTATGGTCACGAATGCATTTGTCCACTATAAGAATAAACAAGCAAACTGTTTTGAAAACATTTGGTGAGTGTGTTGACTTTATTCTTTTTGTACAATTAATAAAACAAATTTACAAAAGGAACAGTTATGCAAACTTCCTATTGAAAGCATAATGTGTACCATCAAGTGGCTGCAATACGCCCCTCGTGATGGAATGGCAGATTCTATCATCAAGTGATTGCTATACGCATGCATACGTATGCATAGTCACGAATGCGTTTGTCTGACACAAATAATAACAATCAAACTCTCTTTGAAAACATTAGTCGCATGTGTTTACTTTATTCTTTTGGACAATTAATCAAGTAAATTTGTAATAGGAACAGTTACACAAGCTTTCTGTTGAATACATAATTCGCACCATCGAGTGGCTGTAATACGCATGCATACATATGCATAGTCACGCAACAAATCCATTATTCAACATTTGCCTGCTACAGGACAACACTCTAGACAAACCTGTTTGAACATTGTGGTGCGTGTTTTCTAAATTTTGACATGGAACGTTATCACAGAAGAATGCTAAATTTTACCAGTCATTCATTTTTTGCATTCGAATGAGTTCTCAAATGTGTGATCGGTGGCGTACAGCGAACTCCACTGCAATACACTGTGGATGTATTGAGTGGAACTGTTATCGCACTGTGGCGATACGGGTACCTATACCTATTGTGATGACTGAAATATGGAACCGTGAGGCAGACGTCGTGGATCCGAATGACAGGAATTATAATAAATTAATACACACACAGTTTCAATTAAGGAACGAATGTTGTGAGTGTATTTGGTGCCCCGACAGCCGTAAGCGCAGTTAGTAAAAAGAACCACCATCATCTTTAGGCCTTTTTAAGGGCCACCAAATCTTTAAATTTTGTTTTATACATATGCGCATGAAATCGCATGTATTGCGTGCATACTCACATACATATGAAAACGCATACACGCGTGCATATACATATGAACGCACACACATACGTACCTAGTACACTCATGAAAGGACATCCACGCGTGTATGCGGTATGCATGCGCATAAGTACACGTACTCACACTCATCAAAAGCGCATTCATACGCACGTACACATATATATGAATTCACATTTACATACACGCACGCACTCATCAAAAGCACATACACGTACGTACACATACATATGAAATCACATTTATTACACGCGCATACTCACATACATCAATGTGTCATTAACCTTTTTCAATCTTTGGATTGTTATTCGTTAATTCAGTGACCAATTACTGATTATGAAAAGTGCGTTACAGAATAACCGCATGTATAATTAATGCAAAGCACGCACGACAGCTCTAACCATGAGCGTGAGAGGCGGGGCAGTTCTGACGTAAAATTGTGCGCAAGTGTATGGGAAATGTGAAATATCTGCTCTTGAGGGATATAAAGTTTGCATGCGCCTCTGCATTGCCGAACATGGAACCCAAGCAAAATTCCATTAATGAGGTGAAAATGGCTCCGGAAATGATACAACGTATAAGAGACATTTTACTTTATGTGACCATCTTCACCTTGAATTCAAAATTATAACGAGACCAATTTCAACGCCTAGAAATATGATAGCATGGTATGCCCCACCCACATCAGTATGTATGCTCCACCCACACCAATATCATCTTATCTACGTAGCGTTAAGGTAATGAAATATGAAGAATAAGCTTGCACATGATCATTAGGTCCTTTTTAAAAAGGACCATCAAATCTTAAAATTATGTTTTTATACATATACAACATCAAAGCATATACCCGTACGCACATATAAAAAGCACATATGCACACACGTACTCGCATACATACGAAAGTGCACATGAACATAAATATGAACGGACATACGCGCGTAATACACTCATGAAAGGACATACACAGAGCTACAACATGTATGGACACGTCGCTAATCCTACACCATTAACGCATGTTACCAAAATTTTTGAAACATTTTTTGAAAATGTAACCATTAAATGACTGATACCACCTATCTTTAAACATGATAGATAAATGCTCATTATTTATATAAGCTTATACCTACAACATCATTAGGTATGCTTATATATTACCCATGTAGCGCCGAACTTCGCTCTGACCCACTGCCATTTGTTCGAAAACCTGTGATTTTAAAATAATTTAACGATGAAATGACTGGAAGACGGCGCCCCCACCCCCAACCCCTATCTCAGGCGTGGATTTAAGGCGGGCCTCCTACCCACCCACCCCCAAAACACGAGGCGGAATTTAAGGCGGGACCCCCCCCCCAACCCACCCGTGGGATTATGTTAACACCAGGTGCTACCATTGTTAAAAAAACAATTACTCATTTTCACAACACAACAATAGACATGTCCAAATTGACACCAGAACAATAGCAACACCCGGGAAAACAATAGCATACATACGCGCGCACAAAATACTCGATTCTCATTGGTCGAGAGGGTGTGACGTCATCTCATTTGCATAACAATAGCGCTTACATGCCCACACGAGAACAATAGTGCTTATAATACCACACGAGAACAATAGCTCTCATGTTCCCACATCACTACTGCTGTTGCTACCTATGGTAGCAACAGCGCCCAGTCAAATTAGTTTCAAAATATTCAACAGAATGTGTATTAAATAGTAAATACATACAATTCGTACAACAACGCTTAGTCCGTCTTCAATTATGCGTTCGTGACGTACTTATCTACGTCACGCATGACGTCAGTGATTATGACGTCATAAAACACGCCATGTAGTTGATTATGACGTCATATGATAGATGGATAAACTGGAACGGTCCGTTGCCGTTTCTCGCATTTAAATTTCCTAAAGTGGCAGTATGTATTCATGGCATGATCGTGTAGGAAGCTGTAGGTTGCTAAGCCCACAATGTTCGGTCCAATCTGCTCACTCGACCAATCACCATTTTGTGTGTACAGATAGTGATGGTACAGCTGGCGTTTGACATTTGCAGTGGTCTTGAGAAATATACGTTTTCAGGCCAAGAGAAGACGATATTTAAGAATTTCTAGCTGGACTGACTATTGATAATCGAGGCAGTCATTCCAGTGGTAAGCGTTCAAATGTAGTCCTCTTTTGGCCTGCAAATGGGCATTTTCTCTGAGATAGTTGAAAATTCCCTGACCAAATTTGAACATTAAAAGATGAAGACTAATAGGTTAATATTATTGTTAATGAGGACGTATGGTGTTCCTGCTAGTATAGGTGTTAAGACGGCATTGTTTATCTTTTCAGTTGTACCAATATTGGGTTTGAATCGCTGGTTGGCGGAATGGGTAATACAAAGATACCGCCAAACACGTAGGATTAGCACCATCATGTGAGCTTTAAGTCTAAAGCAAGTTAATACCACCACCTCCACCACCACCACCACCACCACCACCACCACCACCACCACCACCACCACCACCACCACCACCACCTCCACCACTACCACCACCACCACCACCTCCACCACCACCACCACAACCACCACCACGCAAATTCCAACTTCAGTCTAATTTAGATTGCGATTCTAAAAATGTTATCTATTTAATATCTTGCAAATTATGCCAAAAGCAGTATGTCGGTGAAACAAAATGCCCTTTCAGATGGCGAGCAACTAGACACCTTTGCGATATTAGACACGACGAGGACACCAATGTAGCTCAACATTTCAATCTTCCTGGTCATTCTGTCGATAGACACTTTGAAATTATGCCTATTGAGCAACTGCCTCTTTCTGCTACGGCCGAAGAGACTGATAAACAAAGAAAACTTCGAGAATCATTTTGGATTAAGCAACTGAAAACAAAATGGCCGAGTGGCATAAACGTGGACCCTGGTCTTGCTGATCAACGTGAAATTATTCCATTCACTTTAACATACAATCGAAAAAATGTTGAAATTTCTGAAATTTTGAAAGATGAATATCATAAATTGCAGGATAAAATGAAAAAACCTCTCAATTTGCGTCCAGTGATAGCCTTTAAGAAAAACTCCAATCTACGTGACATCTTGGTTAATTCGAAATTAACTCTTCAAAAACCTTCAGAATGAATGATATATATTATTCATATTTTATAGGCCATACCGCCTCTATCAAACAAACATAACAAATCTCAGACAATAAAATAAATAAAAAATATCTCCCAACCTTGGGAGATCCTGAGCCAGTGCGATTAATTATATAACCACCTACAAGCGAGTGCCAGTTCTATTGTTTTATTGTCTTACTAACACACTAGTTATTGCACCATACCGTCGTGGCAAATCTGTCTGGCATACCATCATTCCATCAATTTAGTCTGTCTTCTTAACAATAGTTTTGATCCGTTCATCATTTCCTTCCTTCCTTCCCTCCCTCCTTCCGTCCTCCCTCCCTCCCTCCACCCCTCCTTCATTCCCGCCATTCCCTCCCTCCTTCCCTCCCTCCTCCGTCCCTTCCTTCCTTCCTTCACTCCCTCCCTCCCTCCCTCCCTCCCTCCCTCCCTCCCTTCCTTCCTTCCTTCCTTCCTTCCTTCCTTCCCTCCTCCCTCTCTCCCCTCCTCCCTCCTCCCTCCCTCCCTCCCTCCCTCCCTCCTTCCTTCCTTCCTTCCTTCCCACCTTCCTTCCTTCCCTCCCTCACTCCCTCCCTCATTCCCACCCCATTCGCACCCTTCCTTCCTTCCTTCCTTCCTTCCTTCCTTCCTTCCTTCCTTCCTTCCTTCCTTCCTTCCTTCCTTCCTTCCTTCTTTCCTTCTTTCCTTCCTTCCTTCCTTCCTTCCTTCCTTCCTTCCTTCCTTCCTTCCTTCCTTCCTTCCTTCCTTCCTTCCTTCCTTCCTTCCTTCCTTCCTTCCTTCTTTCATCCCTCCCTCCCTCCCGTCCGTCCGTCCGTCCTTCCTTCCTTCCTTCCTTCCTTCCTTCCTTCCTTCCTTCCTTCCTTCCTTCCTTCCTTCCTTCCTTCCTTCCTTCCTTCCTTCCTTCCTTCCTTCCTTCCTTCCTTCTTTCATCCCTCCCTCCCTCCCTCCCACCCGGCCGTCCGTCCGTCCGTCCGTCCTTCCTTCCTTCCTTCCTTCCTTCCTTCCTTCCTTCCTTCCTTCCTCGCTCTTTCCCTCCCGCCCCCTCCCTCAATTCCTTCCTCCATTCCTTCCTTCCTTCTCCCTCCTTCCTCCCTCCCTCCCTCCCCCCTCCCTCCCTCCCTCCCTCCCTCCCGCCCTCCATCCCTCCCTGCCTCCCTCCATTCTCCCTTCCTCCTTCCTTCCTTCCCTCCTCAATCCATCCATCCTTCCTCCCTCCCTCATTCCCGCCCGTCCGTCCATCCGTCTGTCCTTCCTTCATTCTGTCCTTCCTTCCTCCCTTCCCCCTCCCTCCCTCCCTCCGTCCCTCCCTCCATTCTTCTTCATTCCTTCCTTCCTCCCTCCCTCCCTCCTCCCTCGATCCTCGCACCCTCTGTCCCACCCTCACTCCCTTCCACCATCCCTTCCTTCCTTCCTGCCTGCCTTCCTTCCTCCCTCCCTCCCTCCCTCCTTCATTGATCCTCCCCCCCCCGTCCCACCCTCATTCCCTCCCGCCATCCCTCCCTCCCTCCATTCTTCCTTTCTTCCTGCCTTCCTTCCTCCCTCCCTCCCTCCTTCATCGATCCTCGACCCCCCCCCGTCCCACCCTCATTCCCTCCCGACATCCCTCCCTCCCTCCATTCTTCCTTTCTTCCTTCCTTACTTCATCCATCCTTTCTTCATTTGTCTTCCTTCTGTCACTCCTTCCTTCATTAACTGAATGGATGGATGGATTGATGGATGGTTGGATGGATGGATGGATGGGTGGGTCGATGGATGGGTGGGTCGATGGATGGGTGGGTGGATGGGTTGGTGGGTGGGTGGATGGATGGATGGAAGGAACTCGAAATTCATATTGCTCATTAAATCTATCAAATACACGTGAATCCTACTAGTCTAAATTCTATAGACAATTATTTTATTGTTGGAAATTAAAAAATGTTCTTTCCTAAATTCGACTTCAAAAGACTTGAAAACAAAAGTCCAACAACACCTTTTGAAATAGAGTTCACTGTTCAAATGATTAATGACCGTTGTGGGATCCCTTTGATCAATCAACAGACCGATAATAGAACCTCGTTCTGAACAAACAGAATCGAGCTCACTGGGTTAATATGCATGGCTTGATCTCTTTGATCAACCGCCACTCATTCATGAGAGTATTACTGGAAGCCCACTCAGAAACCTTAGAGAACTCAATCAACGTCAATGGATTTAGACAATAGTTTTTAAACATCTGTGGCAGTCCAACTCTTTAATGTGAATAAAATTTAAAATTTTCAAAGTACAATTGAACACTAATCTAAGCCACATCCATAAGGCCATCAATTCTAATAAATAGACAGATTTTTGGTGGACAGGCAGATTTGTTCTGTGGCCTGAAGCTGACAAACCTTGTCGAAACCGGTCGCCCACTTCACGACGGTGCATAGGATTATTGGTAATATACACAATTATCCTTTAATAGTTTATATGAATTATTTAAATATTAACATGCTTAATCATAACCTTCTTTTTTTCAGCGGTAGATTTTTGATGCGCTTGTAGATTTTGTTAGGCTTGTAATTCGATAGACTTCCCTTGGTTCACGATTCCATTAGGTCCCCTCAATTTTGTGGTATTCTTGTAGATTTTAGTGGCAGAAACATTGAATTATCTAACTAGTAACATTATGGCTGGAGTTAGCAAGAGTAGAAGACGGGATGACAGGAGGTCTAACGACAGTCGCCCGCCATCTGCCCAGGCTGCACTAACCAAGTGTTACTACATGATTATACAATGTTTTCACCACCTTGGCATCTTGAATGCTCATGTACGTAGGGGCAGTTTGCCTCCTGGATTGAGCTGGAAAGTGTCAGAGTTAGAGAGACAGAATTTCTTCTGTAAACCAGCGATGCCAAACGCCGAGGTCCGTAAGGACATCTTAGCAGCAAATTTGAAATGGGCCATATCTTTAGTCCAGGTTAACATTAGTCACTATAATTTCCAGCTTGGTCGTCTTATGTCGCTCCTCATCGAAGCTCAGTCCAAACCAAATTTAGAATTAGGTAGAGCGAAGACCACAGCAATAAATTGGGCCCGAAATAACTATGGCAGGAAGTTTCATTCTTCATCAATTGATCAGTTTTATGATTTCATCAGACCTTCTGATCCACATTTTAGAACCTGCCATAGTACAACACCCCCTGTAGGGTCACCTGTGTCCTTACCAGGAACATCAACTGCAGGGCCCTCTGTGGCCCTACCAGGCACACCGACTGCAAGGTCAGCCATGACCGTACCAGTCATCCCACAATCAAATCGGAAACGGAATAGGTCACCCACTGAGAGTCCCCCAGTAGTTAAGCGGGTGAATAACCAGAGCTCACCAGTGTTCCCCCTGCAGTCTCCTGTGGTGGATCCGCTCCTGATTCCACTGCCAGCATGGTCACCGTCAGTGCCCGCTTATGTGGATCCTAGTCAGATCCCACTTCCGGTCTCGCCACTGTCCCCAGTCGAGTTTCCTCCCCTTCCACAGAGAGCAGCTACTTACCGACCTGGTCAAAAGACCAGATCGTCGACGCCGAGGTCCATGCCACCACAACCTAAATTTACGCCCACACCTAAGCCCAAACCTACGCCTAGGGATACACCCAAAGAGCATAGGTCTTTCTACAAGTTTCGGTTCGTGGTGGATAACAAGAATGAATGGCGCCTTCCTACTCTGAACAAGAAGATTCTGCTGATTGGGTCTTCAAATTTAGCTCGTATCAATCAGACACCTCATCCAGATATGCAGGTAGCAATCTATCCAGGTGCTAAGATAAACCACATTAGGAATATGGTTAGAAAACACAATGAGGTCTTCCAACCTCAGCGTATCATCCTTAACATCGGAATTAATGATAAGGACGAACTTCAGCATGACACCTCCCAAAGAATTGAGAATCTGTTTAGTACCATGCGTTCTAAATTTCCAAAGGCTAAAGTTCACTTTGCCAAACTAAATTATTCGAAGCACCTGACTACAACCCAGAAACGAAACATACAATTCGTTAATAGCCGTGTCGAGGCCTTAAGGGCCAAGGTCCCTATCCTGCCCAGCCTCCCCGTGTCTGAATTTCAGGTGGTTGAGGACAACATCCACTGGACTGAGTGCACTGCAAATAGGATGTATAATAGTTGGTTATCGCACCTTAATTTAAACTAACTATGGGTCAGGGTACTAACCACCCAGAAATTGGCCTAGGTTGTAATATCATTAACCTAACTGGTTCTACATTGTCTGAAGCAGAAAGATCGTTGCTAAATCTGGGTCTAACATATGTACCAACACCACGGCCCAAAGTCGACATAGATGCCCTTTTAGATAATGGCTTATGGGAAATTGAAGAATTTTCTCACCGTGTAAAATTAGCAGACTTTTTTCGAAATTCCAAGAAAAACAACTTTCTACCTTTTGTTGAAAAAACTGGATGGGCACCTAACTCGAAGTTGGTTGACCCTGCGATCCCTGATAGTATAAAAGCTATCAAGGAGCGTGTTGAAAATTTAGAATTTCCTAAAAATCATCAAAATTTGTCATATCAAGAACGTTTAGCCTTAACAGGTTTGCGTAAAAACAATGACATCATTATAAAGCCTGCTGACAAGGGATCTGCTACTGTAATAATGCGTAAGGATAATTATATTCGTGAAGCGCATCGGCAACTCAGTAATCTGAAACACTACCGCAAATTAGACGAACCACTCTGGCAAAATAATTGTGATAAATTTAATGGAATCCTTAAAGAAATGGCTGACAACAAGGCCATAACGAAAAAGCAGTTTAAATACCTTACTGCTAAACGAGATTCAAATCCACGTACGTTTTACCTTTTGCCAAAAATTCATAAACCTATTGAGTCATGGTCCGACCCTATGATACCACCGGGTCGACCTATTATCTCTGATTGCGGCTCTGAATCTTATCGAATTAGTGAAATTATTGATTACCACCTACAACCAATTGCGAATAGACATTTCAGCTTTTTGAACAACACTGAGGATTTCCTATCCGAGGTCTCCAAAATTTCTGTTCCTCCAAACTCACTCTTGATAACCCTCGACATCGATGCTATGTACACAAACATTGACATCGAAAGGGGTTTGACTTCTGTTCGCAGAGCATTTGATAAATATCCTGATAACAATAGGCCCACTAGCGAAATATTAGCTCTCCTGGAGCTGAGTTTAAAGGGCAATGATTTCGAATTCGCTGGCGAAATCTACCAACAAATCTGTGGATGCGCTATGGGTAAACGTTTTAGTCCTAGTTTTGCCAACATCTATGTAGCTGAGTGGGAAGAAGATGCGCTTAACAAATGTCCTAAGCAGCCCTTATTTTACCGCCGTTACCTCGATGATATTTTTATGATCTGGAATCATTCGAGGGAAGAGTTTGATGAATTTTTCACTATTTTGAACAATCACGATCCTAACATCAAACTTAAAGCCAACATCGACCAGTCGTCGGTAGACTTTTTGGACGTTACTCTCTACAAAGGTGTAAATTATAACACGAGTGGGCTTCTTGATTACAAAGTATTCTTTAAGCCCACCGATTCCCATCAACTACTGCATAAGAAATCTTTCCATCCACCTCATACTTTTAAAGGTATTATCAAATCACAGATTATCCGATTTCACCGAAATTCTAGTGATAGAAAGAATTTTGAATCTGCGTGTTCCACCTTATTTAAAGCCCTCAAACCGAGGGGATATTCAACACGATTTTTGCGCAAAATAAAATCCGAAACTTTACATGATTTGGAAACTATTACTGATAAGGCTGCCGATCAAAAGCCTACCAAAATTCGTCACAATCGTCCGATTATAGGCGTAGGACAATCTCAGAAATGTGGAAAGAAGAGGTGTAAATTAGACCTCTATCTACCTAATCAGTCAACATTTGTCAGTTATCAGAACAAAAGCAAATTCCAACTTCAGTCTAATTTAGATTGCGATTCTAAAAATGTTATCTATTTAATATCTTGCAAATTATGCCAAAAGCAGTATGTCGGTGAAACAAAATGCCCTTTCAGATGGCGAGCAACTAGACACCTTTGCGATATTAGACACGACGAACATCGTCGTGTCGTG
>CM067370.1:4252148-4267648 GCA_034401795.1 Chaetoderma sp. LZ-2023a | reverse complement strand
TGATCAATCAACAGACCGATAATAGAACCTCGTTCTGAACAAACAGAATCGAGCTCACTGGGTTAATATGCATGGCTTGATCTCTTTGATCAACCGCCACTCATTCATGAGAGTATTACTGGAAGCCCACTCAGAAACCTTAGAGAACTCAATCAACGTCAATGGATTTAGACAATAGTTTTTAAACATCTGTGGCAGTCCAACTCTTTAATGTGAATAAAATTTAAAATTTTCAAAGTACAATTGAACACTAATCTAAGCCACATCCATAAGGCCATCAATTCTAATAAATAGACAGATTTTTGGTGGACAGGCAGATTTGTTCTGTGGCCTGAAGCTGACAAACCTTGTCGAAACCGGTCGCCCACTTCACGACGGTGCATAGGATTATTGGTAATATACACAATTATCCTTTAATAGTTTATATGAATTATTTAAATATTAACATGCTTAATCATAACCTTCTTTTTTTCAGCGGTAGATTTTTGATGCGCTTGTAGATTTTGTTAGGCTTGTAATTCGATAGACTTCCCTTGGTTCACGATTCCATTAGGTCCCCTCAATTTTTTGGTATTCTTGTAGATTTTAGTGGCAGAAACATTGAATTATCTAACTAGTAACATTATGGCTGGAGTTAGCAAGAGTAGAAGACGGGATGACAGGAGGTCTAACGACAGTCGCCCGCCATCTGCCCAGGCTGCACTAACCAAGTGTTACTACATGATTATACAATGTTTTCACCACCTTGGCATCTTGAATGCTCATGTACGTAGGGGCAGTTTGCCTCCTGGATTGAGCTGGAAAGTGTCAGAGTTAGAGAGACAGAATTTCTTCTGTAAACCAGCGATGCCAAACGCCGAGGTCCGTAAGGACATCTTAGCAGCAAATTTGAAATGGGCCATATCTTTAGTCCAGGTTAACATTAGTCACTATAATTTCCAGCTTGGTCGTCTTATGTCGCTCCTCATCGAAGCTCAGTCCAAACCAAATTTAGAATTAGGTAGAGCGAAGACCACAGCAATAAATTGGGCCCGAAATAACTATGGCAGGAAGTTTCATTCTTCATCAATTGATCAGTTTTATGATTTCATCAGACCTTTTGATCCACATTTTAGAACCTGCCATAGTACAACACCCCCTGTAGGGTCACCTGTGACCTTACCAGGAACATCAACTGCAGGGCCCTCTGTGGCCCTACCAGGCACACCGACTGCAAGGTCAGCCTTGACCGTACCAGTCATCCCACAATCAAATCGGAAACGGAATAGGTCACCCACTGAGAGTCCCCCAGTAGTTAAGCGGGTGAATAACCAGAGCTCACCAGTGTTCCCCCTGCAGTCTCCTGTGGTGGATCCGCTCCTGATTCCACTGCCAGCATGGTCACCGTCAGTGCCCGCTTATGTGGATCCTAGTCAGATCCCACTTCCGGTCTCGCCACTGTCCCCAGTCGAGTTTCCTCCCCTTCCACAGAGAGCAGCTACTGACCGACCTGGTCAAAAGACCAGATCGTCGACGCCGAGGTCCATGCCACCACAACCTAAATTTACGCCCACACCTAAGCCCAAACCTACGCCTAGGGATACACCCAAAGAGCATAGGTCTTTCTACAAGTTTCGGTTCGTGGTGGATAACAAGAATGAATGGCGCCTTCCTACTCTGAACAAGAAGATTCTGCTGATTGGGTCTTCAAATTTAGCTCGTATCAATCAGACACCTCATCCAGATATGCAGGTAGCAATCTATCCAGGTGCTAAGATAAACCACATTAGGAATATGGTTAGAAAACACAATGAGGTCTTCCAACCTCAGCGTATCATCCTTAACATCGGAATTAATGATAAGGACGAACTTCAGCATGACACCTCCCAAAGAATTGAGAATCTGTTTAGTACCATGCGTTCTAAATTTCCAAAGGCTAAAGTTCACTTTGCCAAACTAAATTATTCGAAGCACCTGACTACAACCCAGAAACGAAACATACAATTCGTTAATAGCCGTGTCGAGGCCTTAAGGGCCAAGGTCCCTATCCTGCCCAGCCTCCCCGTGTCTGAATTTCAGGTGGTTGAGGACAACATCCACTGGACTGAGTGCACTGCAAATAGGATGTATAATAGTTGGTTATCGCACCTTAATTTAAACTAACTATGGGTCAGGGTACTAACCACCCAGAAATTGGCCTAGGTTGTAATATCATTAACCTAACTGGTTCTACATTGTCTGAAGCAGAAAGATCGTTGCTAAATCTGGGTCTAACATATGTACCAACACCACGGCCCAAAGTCGACATAGATGCCCTTTTAGATAATGGCTTATGGGAAATTGAAGAATTTTCTCACCGTGTAAAATTAGCAGACTTTTTTCGAAATTCCAAGAAAAACAACTTTCTACCTTTTGTTGAAAAAACTGGATGGGCACCTAACTCGAAGTTGGTTGACCCTGCGATCCCTGATAGTATAAAAGCTATCAAGGAGCGTGTTGAAAATTTAGAATTTCCTAAAAATCATCAAAATTTGTCATATCAAGAACGTTTAGCCTTAACAGGTTTGCGTAAAAACAATGACATCATTATAAAGCCTGCTGACAAGGGATCTGCTACTGTAATAATGCGTAAGGATAATTATATTCGTGAAGCGCATCGGCAACTCAGTAATCTGAAACACTACCGCAAATTAGACGAACCACTCTGGCAAAATAATTGTGATAAATTTAATGGAATCCTTAAAGAAATGGCTGACAACAAGGCCATAACGAAAAAGCAGTTTAAATACCTTACTGCTAAACGAGATTCAAATCCACGTACGTTTTACCTTTTGCCAAAAATTCATAAACCTATTGAGTCATGGTCCGACCCTATGATACCACCGGGTCGACCTATTATCTCTGATTGCGGCTCTGAATCTTATCGAATTAGTGAAATTATTGATTACCACCTACAACCAATTGCGAATAGACATTTCAGCTTTTTGAACAACACTGAGGATTTCCTATCCGAGGTCTCCAAAATTTCTGTTCCTCCAAACTCACTCTTGATAACCCTCGACATCGATGCTATGTACACAAACATTGACATCGAAAGGGGTTTGACTTCTGTTCGCAGAGCATTTGATAAATATCCTGATAACAATAGGCCCACTAGCGAAATATTAGCTCTCCTGGAGCTGAGTTTAAAGGGCAATGATTTCGAATTCGCTGGCGAAATCTACCAACAAATCTGTGGATGCGCTATGGGTAAACGTTTTAGTCCTAGTTTTGCCAACATCTATGTAGCTGAGTGGGAAGAAGATGCGCTTAACAAATGTCCTAAGCAGCCCTTATTTTACCGCCGTTACCTCGATGATATTTTTATGATCTGGAATCATTCGAGGGAAGAGTTTGATGAATTTTTCACTATTTTGAACAATCACGATCCTAACATCAAACTTAAAGCCAACATCGACCAGTCGTCGGTAGACTTTTTGGACGTTACTCTCTACAAAGGTGTAAATTATAACACGAGTGGGCTTCTTGATTACAAAGTATTCTTTAAGCCCACCGATTCCCATCAACTACTGCATAAGAAATCTTTCCATCCACCTCATACTTTTAAAGGTATTATCAAATCACAGATTATCCGATTTCACCGAAATTCTAGTGATAGAAAGAATTTTGAATCTGCGTGTTCCACCTTATTTAAAGCCCTCAAACCGAGGGGATATTCAACACGATTTTTGCGCAAAATAAAATCCGAAACTTTACATGATTTGGAAACTATTACTGATAAGGCTGCCGATCAAAAGCCTACCAAAATTCGTCACAATCGTCCGATTATAGGCGTAGGACAATCTCAGAAATGTGGAAAGAAGAGGTGTAAATTAGACCTCTATCTACCTAATCAGTCAACATTTGTCAGTTATCAGAACAAAAGCAAATTCCAACTTCAGTCTAATTTAGATCGCGATTCTAAAAATGTTATCTATTTAATATCTTGCAAATTATGCCAAAAGCAGTATGTCGGTGAAACAAAATGCCCTTTCAGATGGCGAGCAACTAGACACCTTTGCGATATTAGACACGACGAGGACACCAATGTAGCTCAACATTTCAATCTTCCTGGTCATTCTGTCGATAGACACTTTGAAATTATGCCTATTGAGCAACTGCCTCTTTCTGCTACGGCCGAAGAGACTGATAAACAAAGAAAACTTCGAGAATCATTTTGGATTAAGCAACTGAAAACAAAATGGCCGAGTGGCATAAACGTGGACCCTGGTCTTGCTGATCAACGTGAAATTATTCCATTCACTTTAACATACAATCGAAAAAATGTTGAAATTTCTGAAATTTTGAAAGATGAATATCATAAATTGCAGGATAAAATGAAAAAACCTCTCAATTTGCGTCCAGTGATAGCCTTTAAGAAAAACTCCAATCTACGTGACATCTTGGTTAATTCGAAATTAACTCTTCAAAAACCTTCAGAATGAATGATATATATTATTCATATTTTATAGGCCATACCGCCTCTATCAAACAAACATAACAAATCTCAGACAATAAAATAAATAAAAAATATCTCCCAACCTTGGGAGATCCTGAGCCAGTGCGATTAATTATATAACCACCACCACAACCACCACCACCACCACCAACAACAACAACAACAGCAGCAGCAGCAGTAGCAGCAACAACAACAACAACAACAACACGAACAACAACAACACGAACAACAAGAATAACAACAAGGACTACAATGATGATGATGATGATGATGATGATGATGATGATGATGATGGTGGTGGTGGTGGTGGTGGTGGTGGTGGTGGTGGTGGTGGTGGTGGTGGTGGTGGTGGTGGTGGTGACTGTGGTGGGGATGATGATGATGATGATGGCGAGGATGATGATGATGATGATGATGGTGGTGGTAGTGGTGGTGGTGGTGGTGGTGGTGGTGGTGGTGGTGGTGGTGGTGGTGGTGGTGGTGGTGGTGGTGGTGGTGGTGGTGGTGGTGGTGGTGACTGTGGTGGGGATGATGATGATGATGATGGCGAGGATGATGAAACATGTATAATTACCTGTGCTTTCATTAATATATGCGGTTTAAAGACAAAAATGAAATACCCGGAAATAGATACATTCCTCCAGCAGTTCCACACACTTGGATTAGCCGAAACAAATTTGGACGAATACGACTCTGTCGAGATAAACAGATATACTGCGATCTTCAAAAACGGAATAAATCCCAAATATGGTGGTATTTGCTTCTTAATTAGCAACTCTATAATCGACTATGTAAAGGAAATAAAAACTGATAGCCAGTAAGTTTTATGGATCACGCTTTCCAAGCAGCTAACTAAAATGGATAACGATACAACAGTATGCTGCGTGTATATCATTAATGAACTGGAAAATGAAATTGGCGACATAAGCTTTAAAACAGACTACGTACAGTTACTCGGCGACTTTAACTCCAAGACTGCGCAATTGACGTATTATATTGAAGACGATGCTCTCATACTTAAACTGACTGGTGTAGGTTGGCATGAAACTGATATCAGCTCCACACGACCACTCCCAACAGGAGCAACACAAGATAAACACAAACCAAATCAGCACGGCCATACACTAATAGAATTGTGCAGAAACGGAAGAGTATGCGTAATAAATGGCCGAACTGGATACGACAAAAATATAGGTCAAGTAACCAGTATCCATAATACCCGTATACAGTATGGCTTAACCTTACACTCGCTCCTAAATAAAATTAAAGACTTTAATAAATATTATTACAATTAGTAATGGACTATAATTCCATATTGTCGGATATCCACAGCGCACTTGCTCTTATATTAAATACAACGATACGTCTAATTGATGATAAGCATGAAAACGAACAAAACACACCACTAAGAGAAGAGCCACGTCGCGCAAGAAAGTGGGGCAATAGAAAACAGGAAGAAATTGTTTTAAATATTGCCGAACATCAGATGCTTGCTACTCTACACAGCAAAATAAACGACACATTGCAAAATGAATTATCGATTAACGACATAACTAATCTTTTGGCTAAAATCTTTATAAATGCAGCAAATCATACCTTTGGTGTAGTGAAATCCAAAGCAAACAGAAAGAATACAAACAAACCATGGTTTAATATTGATTGCTACGGAGCCAGGAGAAAATACAACATCTCTAGAAAAAATACAAGCCACTATAACAGAATAACATTCATTACGTTCCCAACAGCAAACAACCATTTACCAATAGAAACAGGAAGATGGAATGGGACTGCGCGGAAGGAAAGAAAATGCCAATTATGTACGCAAAGTGGCATAGGGGACGAACACCATTATATACTGACATGCGAATTCTTTAAGGAAAGCCGCAAAAAACTCCTTCCACGATATTACAATGTGAAGCCAAACTATTACAAATTTATACACCTATTCTCTACAAAAAATATAAATTATTAACTAACCTCTGTAACTTTATTAGAATCATCACTAACTACTTCCCAGCACACCGTATATGCCTAAGAAAAACTGCAAAACCAGCTAAATACAATGACGAACTACTGCCTCCTCCGCCGCAGCCGCCGCCGCCGCCGCCGCCGCCGCCGCTGCTGCTGCTGCTGCTGCTGTGTATGTGTGCGTGCGTGCGTGCGTGCGTGCGTGCGTGCGTGCGTGCGTGCGTGCGTGCGTGCGTGCGTGCGTGCGTGCGTGTATATGTGAATGACGTCATGAATTACGTAGATATGTAAGCATATGAATAATTATTAACTATAAACTATCTCTGATATTTGGATAATTACTCTCACGTGCATACTTTATTATATAAGACTCGTGTAAATAATTGTATAATATACACTTACTGTCCATAGATTACTGAGATATGGAAATGTCCCCCATATACCTTGTAAAGCGGTATGAGTGTAAATAAATTCATTCATTCATTTATTTCGTAATCCATTACTGTACCGGCTGGCTCCAGGTGGAAATTAGCATTCTTCTAACCACTAATTATCAATCAGGATATTATTTATTGTTACCGCAATAGAGGTATGATCTGCATCGTTGAAAGACACATATTTAAATTGCTGTATTTCTTTATACATTTGGTATTGGCCATTCACAAGGTGAATATTTATTCATTCTATGTATACCCGTGTGCCAAGTGAATTAAATGACACGCACTCAGTGGGTAGCTGATGGAGGAGAATAGCGGTCAAAATGGCTTAGCAACATTAAATCTCAGAAATCTTTAATGATCATTCATTAATAATATTATTCTGTTTACGTCGACCTATGGGTCCTTGATAACTGCGAAATCAGATCAATATGCCTTCCGTAAATAAACATTATTACTCACGCCACCGAAGGCTGGAGTGAGTTTTGTGGCCTTCCTACCTGCCTGTCTGCATGCATGCATGCACGCACGCACGTACACTCGCACGCACGCACGCACGCACGCACGCACGCACACCCGCACACCAGCCCGCATGCACGCTCGTACACACGCATGCCCGCCCGCCCGCCCGCCCGCCCGCCCGTCCGTTCGTTCGTCAGTCCGTCCGCCAGCCCGTTCATCCGTCCTTCTGTCTCTCTGTCTGTCTGTCTGTCTTTGAGATATATGTACAAATGATATGACATAGCGGAGATCTTTCAGATATGTGTACAACTGATATGACATGGCAGAGAAGATCTTTGAGATATGTGTACAAATGATATGCCATTGCAGAGCTCTTTCAGATATGTGTACAAATGATATGACATTGCAGAGAAGATCTTTGAGATATGTGTACAAATGATATGACATTGCAGAGAAGATCTTTGAGATATATGTACAAATGATATGACATGGCAGAGAAGATCTTTGAGATATATGTACAAATGATATGACATTGCAGAGAAGAGTTTTCAGATATATGTGCAAATGATATGACATGGCGGAGAAGATCTTTCAGATATATGTACACATGATATGACATGGCAGAGAAGATCTCTGAGATATGTGTGCAAATGATATGACATGGCAGAGAAGATCTTTGAGATATGTGTGCAAATGATATGACATGGCAGAGAAGATCTTTGAGATATATGTACAAATGATATGACATGGCAGAGAAGATCTTTGAGATATATGTACAAATGATATGACATGGCGGAGAAGATCTTCCAGATATATGTACAAATGATATGACATGGCGGAGAAGATCTTTGAGATATGTGTACAAATGATATGGCATTGCAGAGAAGAGTTTTCAGATATATGTACAAATGATATGACATGGCAGAGAAGATCTTTGAGATATGTGTACAAATGGTATGACATGGCAGAGAAGATCTTTGAGATATATGTACAAATGATATGACATGACAGAGAAGATCTTTGAGATATATGTACAAATGATATGACATGGCAGAGAAGATCCTGTGCAAATGATATGGGATAGCAGTGGAGTAGGCTTCATTTCTAGCTATGCCCCGCCCATTTCTAACTATGCCCGCACATTTCTAGCTATGCCCGCCCATTTCTAGCTATACCCGCCAATTTCTAGCCCATACTTTGCGCGTTTTTAATCAATTTTAAATGCTTCGAATACCGAATCCTCAGAATTCTAATTTCAGGGTACTAATACAGGTAAGATATTGAATATTTTAAATCCAATTTGACTGGGGCTATTGCCGCATAAGGCAGCAATCAGCTGAATAAGGCAGCATCAGCACCAGTCAAATTAGTTTCAAAATATCCAACAGAAGGTTTATTAAATAGTAAACCCATCAGAATGGAGTATTCGCTGTAAATTCTGATTGTGACGACAGCCTACATACGGGTGACGTAATTGATTTTTACGCCATATACTTGAGTGACAGATCGGATAAATCCATTGTTTTAAAGCTACGGCTAGCTTGCAGATGCACAATATAGGCCTACAGACTACGCTGCCAAACAGACACGGAACTTGATAAGGCAAGCTGACCATCAGTCACATGTAAAATATTTAAGCTTGGGGAGTAGATACCATATATCTCCTATGATATACTCTTATTTTACATAGCATTTTAAAAGTTATTTAACTGGAAACTGTTCGTCGCGTGCTTCAGAGAATATATGGAATTGAATAGCAAGGGAAGACAGATCACGTTACTGACAAGGTTCTGTGTATGGTTACTATGGTTATGTCTGGCTGGTGTAAGACCACGGGAAGGCCGGGATGTGAAAGCAGATAATAAGAAAAGGAGCAATTCATCTCCTTTTTATATTCAACATAGCGTCAGGTGCAAAATTGTATTTTACAAATAATAAATTACCAGACATGATAGTGAATAGACGAAAACATGACACTCTTATAGGTGTCTACATTGTCGTTTTATTATTGAATGTGGACCTTGTTCAGTTTCTTCATTCTAAACACGCCTAATATTTATTGAATTGAACGACGTGCACTTGTCTGCTTAAGGGGGGGGGGGGGGGGGGGGGGCGAATATAATACAACTTGATTTGAGAACGTTAAATCGAAAAATAAGTTTTTTTCGAATTTTAAATAATATTAATTCTTTTCAGATCCGGCGGGCTTTTGAAACTTTGCGAACTCTTAAGACATTAATCACGATGCTGCAGAAGGCTCTATATAGACCTGCGCATATAGAAGGTACGTACAATAAACGTTGTACAATGGACCTTTCTGACGTCATGATGTCATACTCAACTACGTGACCTGTAGGATGACGTCACAATCATGACGTCAGGAATGACTCTATATAGTTCGTCTGTAACACGTTATAGTCCGACATGGTGTACGAATTGTATGTCCTTACCATTTAATAAACATTCTGTTGTGTATCTTGAAACTAATTTGACTGGGGGGTGTTGCTGCAACACCCAATGTCAGGATCTCACGTTAAACCTTTAATGGCCAAATTTAGCTAAGAAAATAAAATTATTTGCTTATTAAATGTCGATTTGCAAGAGAAGAGAAGCACATTTTTGAAGATATATCACTAGAATTACTGGCTTTACTATCGAGCCACTGAGCCAGGCATTCTAGTGTTAAATTTTCAACATATTTTCGTGGCCTGCAAATGGACATTAATCAAGACTACTGCAGAGGCCGGTTTTTAGCGGCTCCGGCATGACAGGGTTAACCAGCTCACCGTGGCACATCTGAATGATATCATTATTTGTCAACACATCATAGCCATTCGTTTCGCTTCAGATCTCGATTTATACATATATCATTGCACTCTATATCCGGACAATCCCCGATTGCCACAAAAAAACCCACGAGTTGTGATATTCATGGTTGATCGGTGGTCCATGGTCGTTAATAGCGCGGATTGTTGGCGATAGTATGTATGCTAATGCGGTGAGAGGTCATCAAGAATGCATTCTACAATCAGGACAATGGCCCATTCGTGGCGCTATTGCTATAAGTGCGGGCATCAAATTAAGCATTTCTGGACGGATTGTAAGGTGGAGTGTAATGATAGAATATAAGCAAGTGGAAAGGACAAGCTGTGGACAATCATCTGCTATGGGTATCCTGAATGGTGGGGACATATCCAATTTGAGAAAAATATTAAAAATGAAATTGCTTTGGTGGTCCCCAAACTATTTAGAACAAGTAGTCAACTGCTTTCCAAAGCTGCAAGCCCTTTTCCGATCAGACTTGACCCACCAACCACCACCCTACCCCCGCCAGTTCACCACGGCCATGCTCACTCTGAAATATTTCCTCACAAATTGTTGTATGCAGCGCCGTAGCTACATTGATCTAAGGGGGACAAGCTGCCACTCACCCTAGAAAATTAGTGTCCCTTCGATACCCATAATACTTTCTGTAGATCTGTTCCTGTATCAGTTTGAATACGCATGTGATGAGACTCTAGTGGCACCATGACCGGAGGCAATCAAATCTATCGCTAAGTGTTTTGTGTGATTTTCACTACGGTTCGATAGTACTTGCTATATAATATAGAAATACTGGGGTTTCTATTAACAAGACTGGAAGAAATCGTTTCTCAATGAACATAACTGAATAATTTTTGGAGAAAGAATCTGCGATAACCTAATCCCTCTCCCAACACATATTTTTATGAAAGGGAAATCCCCTTCCATGGCCATCCGCATATGTTGCCTTCATCTAAGCAATGCCTGGATATACACCGCATTGACTGGTTCTATGATGTTTTCAATCTGATGCTCCTTTACATCCGTCTGCAGGTGGAAAAGCGACTGCACGTGACATACCAGTATACCGTTGTGCATATTTCTTCCATGAGTCATCTCGATCAATGGCCACATTTTAACAACAACATGACATGCATGCGCGTAAAACAGAATTGAGATTGACAGGCGACATCAGCAACGAGTAGCAGATCAATGAAGTCTCTGTGCAGGAGAATACATCAAACATGGTAGGACCCTCGGGAAAGGTCTGTGGACGTTTGTTCTCACAGAGAAATGGATAGGCTGGCATGTGTTATAATAAGCGTTGGATTTGTTGATTTATTTACCCATATGTTATCTATGAATTTAACGAGCATGCACAATATAAATAGTTATATTATCAAACAGAATGATCTGAAACTTCTAGAGAGACACCGCGTCTCATAGGACCACATGACTCTCATAAAGAAGCGTCATTTTGAGAGGACAATAGTCTCTACTCTGTCAGCGTATTCTTAGTATGGATCGTTTATCGTTTGTGAGCAGCTTTGTCACTCAATACGGATTAAGTTAACCATTTCATGCAGAAACAGGCTAGGATCCGGCACCTGTAGTGGTTTTGAGAAATGTCAATTTGCAGAGCAAGAGAAGACTATTTTTCAAATCCACCACTGAAATGGCTGACTCGATAACAGAGCCAGCACAATACATCGATACATTTTCAAAAATAGTTTTCACTTATCCTACAAATGTACATTCAATAAGCAAATATCCTGATTTTCTTGACTAAATTTCGCCATTAAAGGGTTCAGGCATGTTTTATTGCAGAGAATGTGATTGACATGCATAAGCTGAGGCTGCAGACGATCGTATTGACTAGCAATAACATGCCATCGATAATTGCATTACATGCACAGACTCGCGGTTATCATTGAAGCAGATTGCAGGAATTTAGGAAAGATGTAATGGTGTTGTGGGGTGGCCCACATGTGATGGTTCCCTTAGATGACGATTATGTGTGGATTGCAAGTGATATTCCAGCGTGTACCCAGTAGCAAGCTAGCACTTGAAATCAAGAGCAAGAAGTGGGTCATTGAAGAAGCTGGAATCCAATTACCAAGCATGCTGCTTGATTGCAATAATCAAGACTGCCGCATGCGTCTCTCGCGAATATTGTCCCGTTTCCATCAGTTCCTCTTGTGAATGTCCAGTTCATAGTCGTTTTCACGTACTAAGTACACGAGTGTTATTGCTCTAACGATCGCATCCATGACCCGGACTCTGCATGAAGCTGGCAGAATATTGTGGCCCCGAGAAATAGATTCCTATCAATCGACGAGTATAAAGGATAGACATTTGGGACTGAGTTCTATAGAGTTGCTAAAATCAGCAGCGATCTAGCATTCCAATGACTAAGTAATTAGATTGTCTGAGTTTATCTGACCGGTCCGTGCGCTTCGTTTGACCATGTCATCGGTCTGTTGCTATATATCAATGGTCAACATGGACGCGATTGAACGCTTCTTAAACGGTACTCACAAATTCATCCACCACATATAGCATTTCCAGGAAGATCAATATCGAATCTGCTTTCTGGTTAGAAAATAAAAGCGCAAAAACTTTTCCTTTTTCTAGGTAATCCGCCGGAGATTAATTGATGTAATTATGGCATATACATTACATAGGGTATACAATAAACATAACACGATTAATTGCTCTCAACACACATGAACTGTCCGCGGCAAAGCGTACACACCTATGCGTACGTATCTATCATTGAGCTTCTGTTGCTGGTTTAGCTTGTATGTATGCACTTGGATTTCCTCCAAGAGTATATATTCATGACACACATATGCAGGAAACAAGTACTGGTAAGACCAATATCTGACCCGCCTGGCCACTTGTTCGTGGTTTCCAAAGATGTGTGATCGACATTTGTCTTAATGAATCGCCAGCTTGTGGACCGACAATAACCGATCTATTTGTCAAACTGTCTACATTCCCCATAAAGCACACAACGTCGCATGTGTGTATGTAAGGGCTAATTTAGCATGTAGACCGCATGTGTGTATGTAAGGGCTAATTTAGCATGTAGACCGCATGTGTGTATGTAAGGGCTAATTTAGCATGTAGACCGCATGTGTGTATGTAAGGGCTAATTTAGCATGTAGACCGCATGTGTGTATGTAAGGGCTAATTTAGCATGTAGACCGCATGTGTGTATGTAAGGGCTAATTTAGCATGTAGACCGCATGTGTGTATGTAAGGGCTAATTTAGCATGTAGACCGCATGTGTGTATGTAAGGGCTAATTTAACATGTAGACCGCATGTGTGTATGTAAGGGCTAATTTAGCATGTAGACCGCATGTGTGTATGTAAGGGCTAATTTAACATGTAGACCGCATGTGTGTATGTATGTAAGGGCTAATTTAGCATGTAGACATGCATTAGCTGATTAGGGCATACTGATGGTTTAACTATTGAGTCAATGATGAATTCCATATGACTTAAAAAAGGATTGTTGAATATTTTGAAACTTAATTTGAGTTGAAGCAAAAAATATTATCAATATTGAACGTACGCTTGATGACCTCAAGGACCAAATGCACGACGAAACGAATAATTGCGAGATTATTACAGAAATACCAAGTGTCTCGGCCGACGACACCATCTAGAATGTTCATTCAGCGCCGAAAGGTGAACGGAAAATTTTAGTATGAGAACTTCCATTAACTCTCATTTTGACAAATTTGGATTCTACCATCAGTTCTCAAAACAGCATAGCTATTAGATTTCACTCAGGAGCTGATTATACATGTATCAGAAATCTATCTGTACATTCCCTGATTGTTATAAAGCCCACGAGTTGTGATATTCATTGTCGAGCGACGGTCTACGCTCTATTGTCGCTACTATATGCTCGCATCGGGCGTCGTGACTAGCATGATGATTTGGTATATTGGCCAGTTCAGGACCGCGCTGCTATCATTGTGAACATCACATTAGAGTTTCCGGATAAATTGACCATTGGATGATAATATAAAGCATATGCAGGTAACAAGGTCATCTGAGGATGGATGTTTGTAACAAGGTCATCTGAGGATGGATGTTTGTAACAAGGTCATCTGAGGCTGGATGTTTATAACAAGGTCATCTAATGATGGATGTTTATACGAAAGTCAAGGTCATCTGAAGATAGATGTTAGTAACAATGTCATCTGAGGATGGATGTTTGTACCAAGGTCATCTAAGGATGGATGTTTATAACAAGATCAACTGAGGATGGATGTTTATAACAAGCTGTGGTGGATATTTATACCAAGGTCATCTGGCGATGGATGTTGGTAACAAGGTCATCTGAGAATAGATGCTTATAACAGGTTCAAGGTCATCTGTGGATGGATGCTTATAACAAGTCCAAGGTCATCTGTGGAAAGATATTTGTTCACGGTCACACGAGGATGAATGTTTATAACAAGTTCAAGGTCATCTGAGAATGGATGTTTATAGCAAGGTCCTCTCAAAGGATGGATGTTTGTGACAAGATCAATGGCATCTGAAGATGAATGTTTATAACAAGGTCAATGTCATCTGTGGATGGATGGTTGTATCAATGTCAAGGTCATATGTGGATGGATATTTATAACAAGTTCAAGGTCATCTGTCGATGGATGTTTATCAAAAGTCATGGTCATCTGAGGATGGATATTTGTAACACGGTCAAGGTCATCTATGGATGGATGTTTGTAACAAGGTCATCTGAGGATGGATGTTTGTACCAAGGTCATCTGATGATGGATGTTTATAACAAGGTCATCTGAAGATAGATGTTTATAACAAGGTCATTTGAAGATGAAAGTTTATAACAAGATCATCTGAGGATGGATGTTTATAACAAGGTCATCTGAAGATGGATGTTTGTAACAAGGTCAAGGTAATCTGAGGATGGATGTTTATAACAAGGTCAACTGAGGATAGATGTTTATAATAAGGCCAACTGAGGATGGATGTTTATAACAAGGTCATCCGAAGATGAATGTTTATAACAAGGTCATCTGAAGATGAATGTTTATAACAAGGTCATCTGAAGATGAATGTTTTTAACAAGGTCATCTGAAGATTAATGTTTATAACAACGTCAACTGACGATGGATGTTTATAACAAGGTCAACTGACGATGGATGTTTATAACAAGGTCATCTGAAGATGGATGTTTGTAACAAGGTCAAGGTAATCTGAGGATGGATGTTTATAACAAGGTTAACTGAGGATAGATGTTTATAATAAGGCCAACTGAGGATGGATGTTTATAACAAGGTCATCAGAAGATGAATGTTTATAACAAGGTCATCTG
>CM067370.1:4144648-4247148 GCA_034401795.1 Chaetoderma sp. LZ-2023a | reverse complement strand
TTTATAATCAGAAATAATGATGTCCCGGGCAGGAGAGCTATTCCGAAATCCTTCCAAAATGTTCTTTGCAAGATAATGAATGTGTTGTTGTTGTTGTTGTTGTTGTTATTGTTGTTGTTGTTGATAGTCCGAGAGCAGCATCGGCTCTGCGTGTGCATGCACGCGTATGCGTACTGATGCACACGGGCAGAGACGGACGAGTCCGCGTATATATGACGGGATAGCCACACTTTTAAACATATACATTATGATTGCTACATCACAGTATAGCTCATAAATAATTGAACATGTTTCCAAATCAAAGCCAGAAACATATTAGTTAGTACAATTTTGAACAGAATGCAGGTTTTTAGTTTTGGAAACAGCTTAAGTTATATCTGAGCGTCATTGGATAATTGTTGGTCTTGCGCCGGTGCTTCATTGGGGCTGAGTTTAAACGGTTACCAGCTCAAAACGCACACGATCCATGATCAGCCCAAAAAGGAGGTGGTAGATGTTGAGTTTCATGATTGATTCTTTACTTAAAGATACAAGTGGGCATTAATTCTCCAAATATATTACAATTTCTTTTGAATGATCTGATAAATTGTGAAAATACATTTAACAAACAACATGGTGAATTTGGAGCCCTCATGATCTATTTTACCCGGCATCCTGTGCGCATGTTTATGTGCATGTTTCTGTGAGAATACGAAGTTATATAAGCCCACTACGAATAATACTTAATATGCATAACACCGGTGTTTGTTCAAGTAATGCAAACAGCGTGTCGTATATTCCCGTCATTTTTGCCATAACTATCTGTTTATAGTTTGTACGCATTTAAAAATTGATCGATTGATTGACGTATTCTGAAGTAGCCACCGGGGTCAGGACATAAACTCCTCCAAGGAGCTAGCTTATGTATGGCTTAGTAACGGCTATGATGTTTGTGGGTTATTATTCTATTATTCAGATCGGTCTGATCACGTTGAGTGTGATACGGGATCGATCGCTGTCTGTCTGGACAGAAGTGTTGGCACACGATCTGCACACACACTCCCCAATCATAAATACTGTTCAAGTACAATTCATTAGTCACACGTCTGTTCCTAGAAAAGCTTCAAATAAACTTTCCAGAGCACATCCTTGAAATAAGTACAGCATTCTGCCCCCCACCCCCCCCCCCCCACCCCCGGTTCATTGTTATTGACACGTCGATGCCCGGATTGACATAAGTTCCGTGGCAAGCAGCTCCAAACTTGACATAAGTTGTTCCTTAACCGGTTTGGACGGTAAACATTAGGCACAAACATGAGAGAGAGAGAGAGAGAGAGAGAGAGAGAGAGAGAGAGAGAGAGAGAGAGAGAGAGAGAGAGAGGGTGGGCTAGGGAGACGGGGAGAGAGTGGGGACGGAGTGAGAGAGAAGGGTTGTGAGAGAGTGTGATTGAAAGAAAGAATAAGACAGAGTTAGCGGGAACGGTATAGAGATAGAGAGAGGGTGTTGGAGGAGGCTGTGAGAGGGAAGAGAGAGAGAGAGAGAGAGAGAGAGTGAGAGAGTGATTGGGATAGAGAGAGAGAGAGGGGGGATGGGGCTAGGGAGAGACGAGGGAGAGAGTGTGGAGGAAGAGAGAGAGAGGTGGTGTGAGAGAGTGCGATTGAATGATATAGAGATAAAGAGAGGGTCCTTGGGAGGCTGGGAGAGAGACGAGAGAGTGAGAGAGTGAGTGGGAGAGAGAGAGAGAAAGAGAGAGAGAGAGAGAGAGAGAGAGAAGAGAAGAGAAGAGAAGAGAAGAGAAGAGAAGAGAAGAGAAGAGAAGCGACGCGAAGGTAGGGGAAGGGAAGTGAAGTGAAGAGAAGAGAAAAGAAAATTATAGCTGTGATTGAAAGAGACTGAATTTTGTTATTGAATGGTGTTACTGAATCAGGTTGAAGGTCACATTTGAAGATGTACTTATTTCTACCATACAATATTAAATGTAGGTAAACAAGACACGATACTGTTATTGCTATCGTAACTGCTAATGCAGGTGTATCATGGTGGTTCTTTTAAACCCATATATTTTGGTCTAGGAAATATTTCTTCATGACCCATTAATTATGTTAACAAAAATGTAGCAACAGCAGCAGTAGTAGTAGTAGTAGTAGTAGTAGTAGTAGTAGTAGTAGTAGTAGTAGTAGTAGTAGTAGTAGTAGTAGTAGTAGTAGTAGTGGTAGTGGTAGAGGCGAGATGGTTTCTATTGATTCTGGGCTATTAGTTATTTTGAAGATCGTGTAAAGCTGAAATAAGTAATGGAAAAATGGAAAAAGACAAATTTGCAGATTCAATGCAGCTTAGTAGTTCCTTAAAATCTTTTCAGGACAAAATGTTTTGGGCGTGATTGGACTGGATTGGAATATAAGACAGCAATGCCTTCCAGTTCGGTTACGTTCCTAATATTCAAACGGATTTCTTGCTAGGAAACATGTTTTTCACTAGATTTTGTGTTGTTTATTTTAGGATTTGAGTGTGTGGACGCTGTTGCTGCATGATAGCAACCGCTTCCCATCAAATTGGCTTTAAATTTTCAACAACCACAAAATTAACCTTGAAATTATCATGATTAATAATTCAAATAGTGTTTATAGTCAACCACACGGTCTACAGAAATGTTTATTTTTAGTATCATTTGTTCTGGGGTAATTTTCAAAACGTCCATTCAATGTAAATTAACTTGGCTTTTTCATTTTATGTTTTGTAATTTGGTCTAATCATGTATTCACAGTAGCCAAAATATTCATAATATGGTAATTTTTTTAACAGTTTTGGAGATTCATGTGTGTACGGCAATTGCATCAGGGTATTTTGTAATAAACATAAATTAAGTGGTCCATATTAATTTCATTGTATGAGCACCGTTTCATTGCCTTTATAGCAATGCAATAATATGATTTATATAATGTTTATAAATATATTTTTTAATTTATAGAATTTATTTCTACATAATACTGACGTATACTGTGTGTTAATTAATTTCCCTACATTTTAGTGTTCTTTGTCAGTAAATATTTTTGGGTAGAAAGGCTTTCCACACGATCCTTTGATCGCGTTACCAAGAAAAAAGTGGTAGTAGTAGTAGTAGCAGTAGTAGTAGTAGTAGTAGTAGTAGTAGTAGTAGTAGTAGTAGTAGTAGTAGTAGTAGTAGTAGTAGTAGTAGCAGTAGTAATGTTTCAACTTAGGCCTTTAAAATCTGGAAACCATGAACTGAAATTAGCATTATCCAGTATTAATCGTCCCAAAATCTTGGCTAAAATCATTTTAAGCCATTATATACTCACTGCTACAATAGTGTTGTAATACTTTGCACTTGGGTGCAGCCATTATACTGTTCTATACAGCAGGACAAGGCACGCGTCCGCGCACGTGTTAGCATAAATGTCCCGCTGTTCTGAATAATGTGACTTTCAAAGAGATCTGAAGGAATCAGTGCGCGTGCTGGAGTGTGTACACTATTACTGAAGTCTCACATTGCCGGCGCCAGCACTTCGCCACATCTTAGAATTCTAGCATCGTCCATCACCCATGGTAAATCAACCGTAAAAGTGAGAGTTGTAAAGTTAACGGGACAGGTGATGGACTTTGGTCATCCTAGCCGGACCGTGCATGCAAGTATTCCGAGTGAAGTATCCTCTTGTCTTCATCAAAGGAAGAGCTGTCTTCGCATAGCGCATTGTGAGTGGATATTGCTTAACGAACGATGTTAAGATAACACATACAGTTCTTGAGGATAAGAGAGAGAGAGAGAGAGAGAGAGAGAGAGAGAGAGAGAGACAGCGAGAGAGAGAGAGAGAGAGCGAGAGGGAGAGAGAGAGAGAGAGAGAGAGAGAGAAAGACAGACAGAGAGAGAGAGAGAGAGAGAGAGAGAATATTTTATTATACATTTAACCATTGAATATACCGTATCTCAATCTCAACCACACACACACACACACACACACACGCACGCACGCACGCACGCACGCACGCACGCACGCACGCACGCACGCACGCACGCACGCACGCACGCACGCACGCACGCACGCACGCACGCACGCACGCACGCACGCACGCACCGCACGCACGCACGCACGCACGCACGCACGCACACACACACACACACACACACACACCTCCCCCAACCCCCACACCCCCCGAGCCAATACTGGGTATGCCGCTAGAGATGGAATATACCGATGATGTGAACTTCATAGACGAGGAAAAGAAAGCCCTTGACGAACTTCTCCCAATAGCCGCAAGCAAACTAAAATTGAGAATCTCTTTATGAATAAATCCAAAACAGAGTTCACCCACATATACCTATCTACAAAGCATGAAACTCAAGAAAATGACGATCCACTTCATGGGGGAGAATCATGGAGGAAAAGTACAATTCTGGGCTCACTGCTTTGCAGTACTGCTGGCATTGCTGCACGCTGCGTCAAAGGGAACATAGCTGTCCCAGTCCTTCTGGAAGCTATGGATACGTAGATCAAAGATGCCCTTGAATAAACGGCGACGTTTATACAATACAACCTACGTAACCGTAACATTTTGGAAGTTCCAAAGGCAGCTCTAGCCAAACTCGAGGCCTGCCACCGCAAACACATACGCGCCATCACTGAACACCGATGGCCAGACAACATAATTTCCAACAATGCACTATACAAGATGTGTAATACGTCGCCGCTCTCCGTAAAAGTCGCCCAGCAAAGATGGTCTATGTTAACCATATGCTAAGGATGCAAGAAGAGACACCAGCACAGAGAGCCTTGGAATTTGCCCTACGCGGAGCCAGCAAATACAAAGCCAGGAGAGGATAGCATTGCATAAATCTGCTAAGTGTGCTACGAGGTGACCTCAAGAAAGCATGACTCGGTACACTCAAGTCAAGAATGGACCTGAGGAAGCTCAGGATTTCGGCTGAGGACAAGACACAGTGGGCCAAGGAGAAGAAGGGCTGATTGCAGCTGTAGGATGTTTCTACTACTACAGCCGCAGAATACGGTAATCATACATACATATCTCAATATCAAGAGACCTAGGAAAGACGTTGAATATTTTGAAATTAATCTGACTGCAACCTATTGCCGGCGTGGTCAGCCAATAGATTCAATAGATCTAAGTCTCATTAATTTCAAATTATTCAACATTATATTGTAAAGAATGTGATGTTTCTGTCTTTTATTTGTGATATTGTAAAGTAAATTTAGTTGAATTGTGTGTATTGTCATTCTGTAAATCGCCAATGATTGCACAGGTACTATTGTGTATTAGGCCCATATGGTCACCACTCCCTCCCCCCACCTCCCTCCCTCGCCCCTCGAATAATTGATGCATTGTATGTACCATTCGTTAAAATGGCAATATTAATGCGATTTCTAAAGATGGAAATCTACTATTTCACAGCCATTTTAAATCCATCTCCCCATTTTCTTCGTCATCGCTAGGGAACATTTGCAGTGTAGCGTGGCATGTGGGATCATTACACGTTATCCAACCAATAAAAAAATTGAGATGAGAGCCATGTTTTAAGATAGATTTCTAAAGTGTACATAACATGACATAGTAGATTTTTTGTCCCAGAATGTATTTCGTGGTTTGGTAATTTGTAGAAGAGGGTATTATTTCTGATATTACCCGTAGTTAAATCATAAACCCGTATTTGGTACCGGCTGCAAAATGCACTACGCATGCGCGAAGCTTAATATAAAATCAAAACAGAATGAAATTGCAATAAAAATGCAATTCAAGGCAGTCAGCTGTTAGCCGCATCCACCAGAATCAATTTATTGCTTAATTTTATTATGCCGAAAGCATGCCACTCTAAATATGCGTTAGTGGATTTTATTCAATACACCACGGTACGTATTGTCGGAATCATTTTAATTATGCAGAATTATGGAAATTCTTGCTAGATCTGTGAGCATCCCTTTCAGTCAAATCGTCTGTAAAATATTCAACAATTTCCCAATGTTTCATCGAGATCCCACGAAATGAGTATGACAGCGTGTTGTCTAAAATAGAGCTAATATTGGCGCGGGCGATATGCGAATAAAAAGCCTTCACAATCGCCTCCTGACTCAACCTTGATCAGATGACAGCAACCCCTGCAAACAGAGGACAAGAGCAGACTCGATAGTTCGACGAAAAAAGCGCGGGAGATCGCTTACAATTAATGACACATGACTACAGTCAAATGAAAAAGGATTATCCATCTCCTAAATTATACGAATCACCCCCGGAAATCCTTTGACAAGCAAGGCAGCTCTAGATTTAACACAGTTCAACGAACTATTTCAGCGCAGGAACTCAGCCAATCTTCATTACCGAACACCCGCAGGGCACCATGTTGTAATTAAGCCAGGGTGGTCGCGCGAGATGTAAGCGCGAGAATGAGACATCCATGCCACGCGCTCATCACTTCATTACAGAATTACAAGACAACTTAGTAGGCGCGATAGGAAATTATTAAAGGAAACGCGTTGAATGTAATGAGTGAAGTGCAACTTAATGTCAAGGCAACTTGCCGCTGTACCCGTCCATATTAGGTGTGGAAGGTAAACCATGTAATGCGGTAGTGTCACCAGTTATTATCATTACGCAGGAATCCTATGACATGGGCATCTCAAAGTCTGCATCATAGCTCAGGCGTCACAATGGCGGGTATCTAAAACACACATATATATCTCCGACACATTCTGTTACCAACAAATACTATGCAGAATATTTTAGGTGGATTTGACCGGAAATGGTAGATGCATAGGGCAGCAATATCTTCCCGTTAAATTAGTCTCAAAATATAAAATAATTTACATAAGCAATTGTGCAGAGCCCTTTATGCTGAAATGGTGGTGTTGATATGTCTAACTTGATTGCTATGCGTTAGATTTCTTATCATTAAATTGTACTTAAATGCGTACCCACCTGCGTGCGCATGTGCACGCAGGGGTGAGTAAGTCACTTGCAGGCTGGCGTCACAATCAAAAATGCATAAAATGAAAAAAATAACGTATCTAGCTCCGTCGTGAACACTTCAAGTCCCCTGTCACATGTACGAATAAAGTGTAGGCCGTGTTCTCATTGGAGAGTTAATCGGGAATAACGCCATCTCTCAGTATTGAGTTACGCCGGTTACCGTGCGTGCGTGCGTGCGTGCGTGCGTGCGTGCGTGCGTGCGTGCGTGCGTGCGTGCGTGCGTGCGTGCGTGCGTGCGTGCGTGCGTGCGTGGGTGGGTGCGTGCGTGCGTGCGTGCGTGCGTGCGTGCGTGCGTGCGTGCGTGCGTGCGTGCGTGCGTGCGTGCGTGAGAGAGAGGGGGGATGAGGGAAGGAGGGCGGGAGGGAGGGGGAGGGAGGGAGAGAGAGAGGGAGGGAGGGATGGAGGGAGGGAGAGAGAGAGAGAGAGGGGTGGGGGAGGGAGGGATGGGGGAGACTTGTGCGGGGTTAAAAATAGCATTCAAGCAGAGATGCTTCCACGCAGCGTATATGGTGTAAGGCGTGCTTGTGGTTAATGAAGTCTCAGTATTTTAACGCTTGCTTAATGAACGGTCGCTATAGCTAGTGTTGAATTACGGAACAATTTTATCGCAACAGCCCTCTGTCCTCAAGGTAATTATACTGGTAAGTTGTTGAATATTTTGAAACTAATTTGACCGGGCTGATGTCGTTGCCTACGGCATCTAACATAGGCCGTGTTCTCACTAAAGACTTAACCGGCGTAACGCAATACTGAGGTATGGCGTTATTCCCGATTAATTCTCCAGTGAGAACACGGCATATGTTAGATGCCATAGGCAACAACATCAGCCCGGTCAAATTAGTTTCAAAATATTTAACAACTTACCAGTATAATTACCTTGAAGAGAGAGTGCGGTTGCGATGAAATTGTCTGCGTGTCTGTGCGTCTCTCTGTCTGTTCGTCTGCCTGTCTGTCTGCGTGCGTGCGTATGTGTGCGAAATTGCGTAAATGTATGCGTTTGTTCGTGTCTATGTGAGTGTTGTGACGATTGGATTTGTTGAACTAGGAATGCAGGTGAAAAGCAAATAAATTATAATAATGTTATTCTTAATATGATTCATGCAGCAATTTTAGTATTTAGTATCTACACATGTAGTGTATATTATTTTATAGTATTGTACATAGTGTATATATGTTTGAGGGCCTCGTTAACATCAGGCAACTGACGATTTACCCTCGTGAAACAAAGATTATTATTATTTATTATTATTATTATTATTATTATTATTATTATTATTATTATTATTTACCACCGCGTGTGTAATCTCAAATAGTGTCTTAGAAGACAGGGAATCGAACACACACCCGGCGAGAGCGCCTAGCGTCATAGCCCGTAAACGCTTCCACCTCACCAACACGCAAGACGTCTTGTGGCGTTGGTGAGGTGGAAGCGTGTGTGGGCTATGATGCTAGGTGCTCTTGCCGGGTGTAGGTTCGATTCCCTGTTAATGCCAAAATACCGTAATGCCACGACGACTTGTATAAATAATTGCTTATGTTGTGTGAATGTCGCGTGTTTGTACGCTGAACAAGCCACACACCGTATCTGCGCGTATAGCTAATTAGCTGTATGGCTTAATGCACAGACGTCATTCTAGACAGTTCTCCTCAGGAAGAACAATTAATTTTAGTCCAGATTAATTTGTAAAATGTAGTACATTCTCATAAAAGAATTGAAATTGAGATATCTCGAGAAGCCATCTCTTCTATTCTTAGTAAGAAAATCTTTAGGAAACAAGACCAATCAGAGATTGCACAAGAGTTCTCAGATTTTCCGGATTTTTTCGGATTTCTGGATGTTTCCGGCTCACACCCAAAGTTGTGAAAGCCTAGTGTATGGTCACACCTTTCTTGTATTAAGATTTGAGCAGAATTGGACCATTAGTATCCGCGATATCCATAGATCTAGAAGTTGATCCAATCCGCGTCCGTGTTCGACCAACTCTGGAAATCCTGCAAGTTCCTCCCTTGTGTAATCAGATCAGCAGTTCTTTTAGATATAGGTGCGGACAGACAGACAGACAGCCAGCCAGCCAGCCAGCCAGACAGACAGACAGACAGACAGACAGACAGACAGACAGACAGACAGACAGACAGACAGACAGACAGACAGACAGACAGACAGACAGACAGACAGACAGACAGACAGACAGACAGACAGACAGACAGACAGACGCACGCACGCACGCACGCACGCACGCACGCACGCACGCACGCACGCACGCACGCACGCACGCACGCACGCACGCACGCACGCACGCACGCACGCACGCACGCACGCACGCACGCACGCACGCACGCACGCACGCACGCACGCACGCACGCACGCACGCACGCACGCACGCACGCACGCACGCACGCACGCGCACATACACAGACATACACAATCGCAATACGTTCTTCCACTTACAGGGCTAGCGTACTAACTAGAATACGCAGTCGATGGCGCATCATCACAAATCCCCACACTTTCGCCAACTTTGACTGGTATTGCATTATTATATAGTGCAAGTATTATATGTACATGTCTGTGTCTGACTTCTTCTTCTAACAGCATCTTCTAGAGTGTTATATGGGTATGAACCACCATGCTACTTGGTGAAATATAATCTTAGCTATGGGTTTATATCAGTTTTATATCTGTATCTGTTCAGGTGTTAAGGTAGGCTGGCTTGAGGTATTGATACTCTAATTAAGTAGATTGTTGTAGGCTTATTTTACGGATGGTCAGTCCGCAGATGGGGAGAGCCCAATTGTATATTTTATTCTGCTGACCAGGTGTGTGGCATAGACATGTGTACGCGGCCAGTTGCTTTATGTGCAAATTACAATAATAGTGTATCTGAGACCGTTTCTTCTAGCGATATGGATGAGATGCGTGTGCCTCATGTACGAATGGCCACATTATTTGCTTTAGAGCATTGTGTTGTGTATAGAGGTGGTGTGTTATAGAACTGTATCTACTATTGTATCGCACTTGCGTAGGCATTGTCAATTAGTGTTATCATATTAGCAAGTAGATGTATCATGTTGATATGTATGCGCGGTATTAATCTTAAGAGGTCGTCCTGGGTGTTAAGATTTCAGCAAATCAAGCTTGGGTGAATTAGTAAAGGCCTATTCTAGATACATTCATCTCGCAGTAAATTCTAAATTACTGGTTTGACTTATGGATGAATGGACATTTCCATTTTAGCTATGCCCCGCCCATCACTAGCTAAGCTCCACCCACACCTCGCCGTGTTTGGATTGATCGATCCCGGAATGCCCTAGCTATCAATTTCCTGAAAACTATACAGGGAAGCTGCTGAATATTTTGTAACTAATTAGACTGGGTCCAGTCAAATTAGTTTCAAAATAGTCAACAGAATATTTATTAAATAGTAAAAGCAAACAATTTGTACAACAGCCCATAGACCGTCATCAAATATGCGTTCGTGACGTAGTTATCGACGTCATTCATTATGATGTCATTGTACACATCACCCAGTTCATTATGACGTCATATGATGGGTGGGTACTCTGGAAAGGTGAATTGCCATATGAGCTTGTTTATGTCAATCTTACGTGCCTTAACTCCCAGGCTATGCTCAACACTTTGCATTTCGTTGGCATTGTGGTGAGTGACCCTCTCTTTGCAACTGTAGTCTTCAATGCTCGAGACTGATCTTATTATTTCGCCTGGTGACTACACACACGCGCGCGCATGCACATTGCATATGTATCGTATGTAGCGGGTTCCATGTCAGTACTAATGGTACTCCGTGAAATGCTACCCGCGATAGAAACCTGTCTATGCCGGTCACTTTTAATAACCATATAGACGTGTCCCATAAACAGATGACCACTTCACTTAACATTTTGAACACGAAAGACCAGATCATATACAATTTAATCAATATTGTGCAGATTATTTTGAAATTACGTAGACTGGAAGCCCATAACAGAAACAGGTGCCTGTCCAATTAGTTTCAAAAATATTCAACGGCTTACCTGTATGCGTACCATAAAACTGAGATTCTGTTAATTTAGGGGGTTAAAATGCCTCGGCCCTGTATTGGTCAAGTAGCAGCCCAGTAACCTGATTTAGTAGAGAAAATTCTGGTTATCTTAGTTGTCTTCCAACCACACATCTTGAAACGCCGCCACGTGAATCCAAAAGCGAGGAGTCCCTATAACCAGGTGCGACAGTGTTGCATTCTGACTGAGCGAGCGTGGGAGCAGGCCATTAGTGATTGATCACAGTCGTAATATCACATTAGACCTGCAACATTAACCTGAACAATCTCCATAAAAACACAAATGGAATAAATTTGCCTAGGGATACTAACCCAATAACATTGCAAGAAATAGTAATTACAGGCCGCTGGTGTGCGTGGCTTCATTGCAGGTTTGTGGAAAGGCCATTAATTACATTAAACAGGGTTGAATATTTTGATTTCTACCGTGTGATATGCAATCAATTGATTTGTCAATTAAATAATTCCTTTAAATCATAATAGATTTTTGTTCACATAGGACCTAGAACTCATAGTGTGGTAGTGGTGGTATACAGCTTTTAGGAACATCAAGCGAAAAGTTCCATCTCAGATTGGCCAAGACACCATCAGTAAACTGTAACTAGTCCGCCCGCCCAACCGCCCGCGCGACCGATTGTGGCTTCAACTTGCATGCGACATAATTGAGTATGACGTCATATACTTGAACGACAGATCAGATCCGTAAATTAGTTAGAAAGACAGTCTATATCAATACAAATACCAGTAATCAATATACCCATTTATTCTTAATTCTTTTCTGCAGCTTAGTAACGTCTACCCATCAATCCACCCACCCCAACACCCTTTCAGCCCTTGATACGCCATAACCTTATGAATAAGAATGTACCCGGATGTCCAGTGACTAGCAGACTTAACCCGAGTGACCTTGAAAATTCAGGCGCGGTAGTACTCGGATTGACATGAAGTATCTGGATTAGTACAGGTTAGACACAGCTGTCAGTTTATTTGAAACACTATTCTCGCAGGAAATTACCAAACATTTTATTTGATCAGATGGTCAGATATTAATGACAGCATGGTGTGATTGCCTACCAGGCCACGACAGCGCAACTCTAAAATAACTTTAAATGATTCCAAAACAAATTCAAACGTACTGTTGAATATTTTGAATAGAGATGAATAGGTGCCTTCCAATCCAATTCACTTTTATCCATCATAGTATCCATCTATCATCTGAAGCCATATGACGTCATAATCAACTAAGCGGCGTATCGGATGACGTCATAATCATTACTTCATAAATGATGCTATTTGGTCCGTCTTTAACCCTTCATAGTCCGATACGTTGTACGAATTGTATGTCTCTACTATTTAATAAACATACTGTTGACTATTTTGAAACTAATTTGGCTGGACGCTGTTGCTGCCATAGGCAGCAACAGCGCCCAGTCAAATTAGTTCCAAAATATTCAATAGGTCACCTGTATATTTTTCTGGAAATTGATAGTCAGGGAGTTCAGAGCTCGATCGATCCCAACACGAGCGAGTTGTGGGTGGAGCTTAGCTAGAGATGGGCGGGGCTAAAAATGGAACGGTCCATTATGTTTAAAATATTCAACAGAACATTTCCTATTAACCCCTCTTGTATCAACTTACCCCTTTAAGTGTAGAATCGACCGAAAACAGCCTCTGCAGTGGTCGTGTAAAATTACAATTTGCAGGCCAAGCGAAGATAATTTTTGAAAATATTACCCTGCAATGACTGGCTCGATAAACAAGCCAGTCATTACAGTGGTAAAGTTTCAAAAATAGTTTTCCCTTGGCCTGAAAATTGGCATCGACTAAACAAACATGTGGACTTTCTTCACCATTAATCATGTCGTGGTCACCAGAAACATCCGTTTGCAGGACAACGAAAAGCTATTTCTCTAAATTACAATGGATAATTTACCAAAAAAATCGTCTTCTCCTGACCTGCAAATGGACATTCAATAAACACAAATTATTTTTAAACATCTTGTCTATTAATGATTAATTGATATATGTGGCATTCTGAGCGCTTCAATGCGCTGTTGACACAATAGGGAGTAACTAATATATTTCTGGCTTTTGGAAACCACTTAATTTATTTGTGAGCTGTATTGTTATGTGAGTAAATGGTAAGGTGGTGCAGTTGTACACGTGGATGGAAACTATAACTGGTATTCTTTCCAAAGTGTCATTATTTAGTACTTTGTACCATACTCTGAATATGGCTACAATGTCCTTTTTAAAAGCGTTGGGTGGCCGTTTAGTTGTTTGTAGTAAGTGTTGCCGAACGATGAATAATCCCAATCCACGTCTGTATCTAATGCGCGCTTAAGATTTCGATACATTGAACAATTTTGCCCAAAGAATTAAATATGCTACATTGTTGTAGTCGATTTTATGATGTGGATGTATTTGTTATTTGTGTATTTGTTCGGGTTAACAAGGAGTCGTGAATTATTGACAAAAGACAAGCATCAAGAGTTCAAGGAGGCTGGACAGATGGGAAAGACACGTTGGTGAGTCGTGTGTTAACGTGTTTCGTTCTGAATGGACATACAGTTGGATTTGAACAAGCAGAATATGAAATCTGGTGTTTATTTTGAAAACACATGTACTGCGCGATATTGCGGCATAACGCGGCAGCAACTCTGGATCAATCGTTTAAAAAATGCACAGCATCTTTTAACTGTATCAACAGCATCGTGTATCCATTAACACAATCAGCATCAGACACCTGCCACATAGAGCCCTCTAATATGAGAGTAACGAGGTCTGAATGACGCAGATTAACATCACTGAATAGGATGGTGAGACGGGTATGCAATCAGCCCCCCAGCTAGCCTCAAACACTCTTCAAAGAATATCTCTGACCCTGTGATTTAAACCAACCGCTCATCAATCAGTTTAAGCACAGCACTTCGCTGTCTTTGTCGTGACATTTGGAGATTTCTTTAGAAAGTATTTGAGGCCTGAAAAGACAACACGGTCGTGTCACATTGAGCCTGCATGTGACAATGCGATCACTTGTTATGGCGGTACGCCCCAACCCTCCAAAAATCAAGTACGGATAAGATATTGACGCTTGTCTTTTACTTGCTTGTCCGGGCTTCTGTTTGAATTGAAAGTTTTTATTGTTCTGTTTTATCTTTGTGATATGTGAACTTCACGTAGAAGTAGAAAAGATATGTAATGCATGAGACAGTAACGGTTTGGTGATTTCAATGACAATATGTTCGATATAAACTTCAATAATCAGGCTACCTTGAACTGAATAAGCTGGCAATGCCGTAGGCACTGAAGACGGTTCCATTAGGCAAATATTTGACTTTTGCAGGGGTGACACAATACGACTGCCTCTCGGAGAAGTAGGAATGTGTATAGAGGGGCGGTTACATCTGAGCAATTGTAGAAATGGCGTGTTCGCGACAATGGAAGAGATAAATGGTTCAGACCTCTCATTGAGCAGAATGGCATGGCGGTTATTTGTAATGGTTGATTCATGCAGTGACGTAATCTCTCGATCAGAGAAGATCTGAGATGGAACTGCCGATATTGAAGTGTGCCATTACATAGTAATTAAGCCGCGTTGCATTTCTTTCTCTTATCACCATTAGGAAAGCCGTGTCCACATATATACACCTGTGCAAAAGTTAAGCACCAGCAAAAACAATAGAACGTAGAAACATGATGGTACAACTAGGCTGCCATACTTTTTGTCCCCGCGTTAGCTGACATAATTCCAAGTACGAAATGCACATGCATGCATGACTTCACGCCACTTGATGTCCGTGCGTGGCGGGAAACAGCACACGTGTTCAGTTATGTAAAAGTCCAGTTTGAGGTGTAGAACATTACATACAGATTTAGGCGACAAGATTAGGAATTTTGTGTTCATGACCGTGGTTTATTTGTACAGAGAGAATTAGCTCTTGATTGTGAACCGCTATGGCAAGACGAAGGTTAAGTGATCGTGTGAAATGGCAAATCATAGGCATGCATACCACTGGTATGTCATGCAGAGAGATTGGCAGACAGCTGAACATTAACCATACTGTAATCAGTCGTTTGATTGCAAAACATGGGCAAACTAACGAGGTGAAGGACAGGCCTAGATCTGGAAGACCGAAGAAGACTACTGCCCGTGATGATCGAGCCCTAGTACGCCTTGTTAGGAGATCTCCATTCACCAACAGCAGAGTGCTCAGCCAGCAATGGGAAACGCGCAATAGAGTGTCAATGTCTACCGTCAAAAGGAGACTGTATGCTGCTGGCATGAAAGCTAGAAGACCTGTCAGACGTCCTCTCCTCACTGCACACCACAAAGAGGAGCGTCTGAGGTGGTGCAACGAAAGAAGACACTGGAACATGAGATCCTGGAGACGGGTACACTGGTCCGATGAAAGTCGGTTCCTGCTTCATGCCACAGATGGTCGAACTCGTGTATGGAGGTCCAGACGCACGGCGTACGACCAACGTAACATCATGGAAGAAGTTCCATTTGGTTGAGGTTCCGTTATGATATGGGGGTGCATCTCATTTGATTGTAAGCTGGATCTTTTGACTGTACCTGGAACACTAAATGGACAAAGATATCAAGATTCCATACTGGATAGAGTTGTGGTCCCTCATTTTGTAAATCATGCACCTGGAACCCACCCTATATTCATGGATGATAACGCCCGACCACATCGTGCTAGAGCTGTGCATGAATACCTCCGCCAGAATGCCATCGAAACCCTACCATGGCCAGCATGGAGCCCTGACATGAACCCTATTGAGCATATCTGGGACATTCTGGGAAACATGGTGAGAAGGAGGGATCCTCCTGTGCAGAACCTACAGGAATTAACAGACGCACTCCATCTTGAATGGCAACGAATACCACAATGGCGTATCAGTCGGTTGGTGACCAGCATGAGACGTCGTGTCCAGGCCGTCATCCAGGCACAAGGTGGATATACCCGGTATTAATAATGACAGTCTCAAACTCGTGCACAGATGTTAAACTTCGTTTTCAGACACCATTAATGACAATCTAGCCACGTGTGTCAACTGTAGGGCAATAGTTGTCAGTTGTGGCAACGTAACCATATTCAGGCCTCGTTTTCAAGTTCAAACAAAAACATACAGTGTTTCCCCACCATCATAATCAGCATTGTATGTATGTATGTATGTATGTATGCATTTATATAGCGCCAATTCCAGAATTAACTGCCCAAAGGCGCTTTACAAAAGTTAAAGCTAATTTAAAATAGTGAAATATGCTTTTTGGAACAAATGGGTTTTTAGAAGAGTTTTGAAAGCCTCAACATTGTTGCTGTTTTGAATGTTGGATGGAAGGTCGTTCCAAAGTTTTGGTCCAGCTATGGAGAAAGCACGCTCTCCAATGACAAGATTGGAATTGGGTACTACGCAGAGTAGCTGTTCACTCGATCTTAGTGCTCTCGGTGCTATTCGTCTAGTTATGAGTGATGATAAATACGGTGGGGCTAAGTCATGTAGGCATTTGAACACGAAAAGTGCGACCTTAAATTCGATGCGTTGTTCCACTGGCAGCCAGTGTAGCATTCCTCTAGTTGCATTATTACCTCTTGCACTAAGATGGATGGGTACATAAATGTTTATGCTATTGCTTTCTTCATAGCACATGAATATACCCTCGCATGTGCGTAAAAATAGGGTGGTGCTTAACTTTTGCACAGGTGTATATGTATTAATGTCATACCGAGTACAAGATCGATATCGGATAATGGATAATAGAGCGATCCATTTCTGGCCATGCCCGCCTATTTCTAGCTAAGCACCGCCCACGCTTTGCCCATGTTGGAGTCGCTCGAACCCTGAATTCCTAGAATCCCAATATCAAGGTAACCCAATGAATATTTTGAATCTAATTTGACTGGGCACTATTGCTATCTATGGTAACAACAACAACCAGTCAAATTAGTTTAAAAACATTCAACAGAATGTTTATTAAATAGTAAAGACCTACATTTAGTACACTTGATTAACTATTCAATGTTCAAAACGGACCTAGATACGGCATTCACTACGCGTTTTGGTTGTGACATCAGCGTCATTGTGACACAGTTTATTATGACGTTACATACTTGAGTGGATCGGATCCATCAATTAAACTCCAGGTACGAAGAGCACCTATATAATGATGTTAACTCGCTGTATGCATGCAGTTAACTAACCCTCGGTAACAAAATCATGTGAAACACGAAAGGCAATATGCATCTGAAAAGAACGGTTATTCTACCACTAGTTGAGAGAGGTGCGTTCGATGAGGGCAAAGTCTTAATAAACATAAAAGTGGTTGAAGTAGATCATGAATGAACCTTTCCATTTTTAGACGTGTTGTATGTTATGGTATTGTGGGATGGTATCCAGCTCCTGGGAAGGTCGTGTTATAGATGTACAGGGAAAAACTCTTGAAGACGTTAAGTACTCTATGAAGAGAAATGGATTATGTCACGTTGAATGACATTTGTGGAATTAGAAAAAGACAGCAAGATGATTGGCTCCTTTGAATTTCAACAAGTAGCACACGGCACAGTGAATAACTTGTGGGAAGATGAAATGGTTCTAAGAATAAGACAATACTGAAAATGTGCACCGTGGACCGACATGACTATTGGTATAATTTTTTAGACACACTGTTGCTACTGCTACTGCTACTGCTACTACTACAGCTACGGCTACTGCCATTGCTACTACTACTACTACTACTACTACTACTACTACTACTACTACTACTACTACTACTACTACTACTACTACTACTACTACTATCAGTAACAATAGTTTGTTGCGTAAAGCAGTGTTTGACGTATGCCGATAGCAGATTCTACAACTAAGGCCGTGTCCCACTAGAGACTTAATCGAGAATAACGCCATACGTCAGTATGTCGTTATTTCTGATTAAGCATCCAGTGAGAACACACGCTAGTTTTTCCAACGGACCCATCAAAGGCGGGATTTAACTTAATTCTGGAAGCAGTTGTGTAATTCTTTCATTTCATTGTCTGTAATAGAATAGCTTTTTCTGTTCCCTAATAGAACAGGCGTTAGGCAGATGAATGACAGCCTCGGGAAATATGCAGTGATGTCAAGATAATGACAAGGGAGCTGGGACATTACCAGATCTGACAAGCCATTGATTTACGAGTTGAATTTTTTTTATCTCATTGGCAAACGAATAACTAAAGGTTTTAACAGTCAGTGATAGACGTAATAAACAATTCTTGAATGTTGTCTATGCCATTGTTGTCATCGTAGGAACAGCAGCAGCACCGACTGCATCATCAGCAGCAACAGCAGCAGCAATGCAGTCGGGACGACGACGACAATGACGACGACGACGACGACGACGACGGCAGCGGCGGCGGCGGCGGCGACGAAGACGACATATGTAAAAACATTAACGACAACGACGACGGCCGCAACAGCAGAGTCAGCAGAACAACAGCAACAGCAGTACAACCACAACGATCAACATCATCACCGAAACAACAACAACAACAACAGCAACAGCAACAACAACAACAACAACAACAACCTGTTGAATCTGGCGTGCGGCATTTCATTACCGGGCGTCTGGTCGTGGGCTCAGGCAGGTGAGGAGCACGATTGCGCTGGGTATAGTACGAGAAAAAGAAGCCATATTTCAGATTCCTTGATGAGACTCCTATAGATGTCGGCCTGAGCGCAATGAGCTGTCAATCAGAGGGAATAGATTGTAGCATTTGGAGAGTTTGTCTGCTGCTCATAGCTTAATTAATAATTATCCGATATTGTTTATGTAATATAACTGACCTGGTGCATAATTACTGCATGCTATATCAGTAACGTCTTCTCTGTCAGTCATATCTATAATTGTGTTGAAATCTTCTGGCGGTACACGGTTTCAGTGAGTTTGGCAATGTACAAAAGGTTGTAATTGAAGGGAACTCGGATAAAGAGGGTCAGATTTAGATCTTTAACATTTTAAACTCTATTACTCGGTTGTATTTTAAGATCTGTAACGCATTCATCTTGAAAACAAGGTTGATGGTGATGGACGCTGAGGTTGTCTTAGAAAGGATCTCACTATAACTCAGTCTACAACATCATGAAAATGAGCATAAATCTTTAAATATAATTTCACTTCAACGCATGACCAATGATGTCCTTTAAAAGGACTTTCTAGGTCTTTAAAAGGACTTTCTTGGCCATGCATTGGAGTGACAAGTGTTTTAGAAATTCTATACTATGATCTTACTTTTACCATAGCGGAATCATGAATATCTCTCAAGCATAGACAGCAATTCGAATTTGAGATGATGTGAACGATCCGCCATTACCACATGCTTGGAACATAACACACGAGGATGAGTAATGGACTCCTCATTCACTCGTCTAGTATTGCCTTCTGCCGCAGCTACAATGAGCATCAGTCAATCTTCTATTTTGCAGCTCTTCAGATATATTATTACCACCATGATAGATGTATCTCGTGAGTGTTACCTTTAATCAACGCACCTTTACCACCTGCTCGGGCCGGGTGGTAGGTCAGTGAGAAGAGGGTTGATATCTCAAGCTGTTTTGATGATGTATTTTCCTTACAGTTTTATCTCGATTGAAAGACAACCATGTTATATGTTTTTGAGGATTTCGAACATAAATTGAACTGGAAACCAAAAGCAACAAATGATTGGCAACATAAAGGCTTCCAGTCAAATTAAGTTCCATAAATCCGGGTAGTTATGATTGTGTTGTATCTGGTCTGCGTCCGTTTTTGTCACTCCAGAGAGTGGGGATGTATGTGCGAATTAGAAAGACGACGGCTGATGTTTGTTATGGAGAGTGTATTCAGGATTTACGTTTCTGTTTTAATGATTGCGGGTGTTGAATTAGAATACATAGGTTCTGACATTTACACCTTAAAACAATCATGTTTCCATAAGCATCCCACGGCGCACGCGTCGACGCATTAACAATCGAATGTTTATGGGGGTAATTCGAGCAAAACAGAGCTAAGCATAAAGCTGTTTTCAGATCTAACACTTGCTATATAATGGCAAGTCAGTAAGTAGTCCATAACGCGGAGATGGGCGAAGCTACTGAAATTTTATAAATAAATTATGCCTCACAAAAGGGTGAATTTTATTTAAAGTAAAGGGGTTATACTCGACAATGTGTACACAGTCTCATTGTATGTATGAGCTTCTCATATACATATAGGTTCAAAGCAAATTAGTTTAAAGCATGGAATCTGTGTTGCAGTTGGCACAATGAACTACTAGATTAATTACATGGCTGGCATCGGCATCGAGAGCTGCTTAGACCATAAAATATCTATGTATAGATAATGATGGGGCTGCTTAAGTCGATACTATATTATCAACATCAGCAGAAATGCATTAAACCTAAGTGCATTACAAGTGTTCGGGGAAGACGAATGCATGTTTCTAGAATGTGGAGAGAGAGATGGCACGGAGACGAGAGAGAGAGAGAGAGAGAGAGAGGGAGGGAGGGAGAGAGAGAGAGAGCGGGAGAGAGAGAGAGCGAGCGAGAGAGAGGGAGAGAAAGGGAGAGAAAGAGAGAGCGAGAGAGAGAGAGAGAGGGGGGAGAGAGAGGAGAGGAGAGGAGAGAGAGAGAGAGAGAAAAAAAAAGAGAACGAGAGAGAGGGAGGGAGGGACGGACGGACGGACGGACGGACAGAGAGAGAATGGAGAGGGAGGGAGAGAAGAGGGAGAGAGATAGAGAGAGAGAGAGAGAGAGAGAGAGAGAGAGAGAGAGAGGAGGGAGGGAGGGAGAGATATAGAGAGAAGAGAGAGAGGGGGAGACGAGAGATAGAGACAGAGAGGTGGAAAGAGAGAGAGAGAGTGAGAGAGAGAGAGCGAGAGAGAGAGAGAGGAGGGAGGGAGACAGACAGACAGACAGACAGACGGACGGACGGACGGACGGACAGACAGACAGACAGACAGACAGCGAGCGAGCGAGAGAGAGAGAGTGGGGGGGGGGGAAGAGAGGGGGCAGGGTGCAAAGTGAGGAGACAAAATCAATACCCCGTTGAATACATTTTAAAAATGTCATATTATGTGTCGGCTTACGATAGCAAGTACATTCATTCAAGTCTATTTAGTGATACTCAGCACCTTATCATTAGCAGATGAGTCATGCGGGTAGGTATGTTAAGGCGGACCGTAACAGTGTATAAAACTGTTTTTGCTTTTGTCGAAGAAACACTAACATCAAAGTGTATGGCTCATCAGGTATTCAGCACTTGTTTGTTCCATTAATAAATAGCGTGTAGCATTGTATGAGAACACGGTGGTTATAATTATCAGTCAATCCTGGGGCGATAGAAATCCACACCCTTTTCACCTGAAGCTTTAAGTCCATAGTTTAAGGTGCCTGGTGTGCTCCTTATGGTCTTTTAACCCGGCCCCTCCTAGCTGCCCAATGCATAACGACTGGGAATCTTAACAATTTAGGATCTACGGTTTTATCTTTATTTAGCAGTTGGGAAGCAAATAATGGTGTAACAGTATTCAATCGATTGTCCGTGGTACTAAGACGTTGCCATGGACCACGAGATAAGCCTGACTATTGATTCAGATACTTGGTTTTTAAGCGATACTTGGAGGTCGTCTCAGAAGAAAGAATTGTCATTTTTACGCACCAACGTACACCTTTTCGCGAACTGTCGGGCCCTAAACATTAGCGGCGAACAATAGAGGAGAAGCAAAACTGGTTCTTTTAATAATTTTAATCTTTGTAGGCTAGGTGATTTATGTTGTTTTGGTTTTTTAGGGAGGGGGTGGGGATGGGGTGTAGTTAGTTTCATCTGATCGACGAGTACAGCGCTCTGAACAATTACACCTCATTAATATAAATTTTGACCAATGTGACTTAGATAGAATCTGCTTCATGACCATTTGCTTTAGCGTAGATGCATGACCTAAGTTCGCCCACATGATTAATCCAGTAAATACACTATAACCCTGAACCTAAAGATGATAATCGCGCCTAACAGGTTTACATTGTCAACAACATCCTGGCTATATCTTAGTGATATCTTTTACTTCAAGTCTGGTACCTGATTGAAACTACATATTTAATCCAAACAAGTGTACTTAAGAGAACATTGCTCACAACACACTAGGGACGCTATGGAGGCATATCAGTTGCTGTGACAATGAGGATGAGGATGAGGAGGATGAGGTGGCTGAGGAGGAGGAGGATGGGGGAGAAGGAGTGGGGAGTATGATGATGGGGGCATGAGGAGGGATAGGAGGGGAGGAGGAGGTCGATGAGATGGGGGGGGGAGGTGGAGGAAGAGGAGGAGGGGAAGGAGGATGGAGGAGGAGAAGGAGTGGGGTGGATGATGATGAGGGCATGGAGAGGGACATGAGGAGGAGATGAGGAGGGGGTGGAGGAGATGCTAGGCATGTGAATGAGAAGTAAAACACCTATAAGACTACACTGCTGATGGTTAGATGTGGTGGGTGGGGAGTGATGCGGAAGAATAGAATGAAGTTGAGATGGATATAGATGAGCATGCGTGACAATGAATGAGGAGGCAATCAGTGTATGCCCTCATCTTCCGCCCAATCCACACTATAATGCTTCGCTTTCAGGGGCACGGCGAGTCGTTATTTCGGTCCACATTATAATACATGTTTGTCTCACAAGATATCCGCCTATTATGTGTTTTTGCAACGTTTAGTCCGGTGCATGTCACGCTAGATACACTCATATAACGATTGGTGTATACAATGCTTGCTCTGGTCTTGTGATAAGCATCTTACACTGTCAGTGGCTCCAGCGACAAGATGCTTTGAATAGATGAAAGTCCCTTCAATGGGTGACAAACCTTGACATCCACAATGCGTGTTGACAGAAACGCATTTACAAACCATTTAATGCTATGTATGGTATCCGATATGTCCTAGGCGGTGTTAACAGACGCTAACACATGATGGTTACTTTGAATGAAACTGATTGATATGACGATGGATGCTTTTTAATGCAGACACAGCTGTCAGTCTAGTGATTTCAAACCAATTTCAAACCAGTTCAAGTCGATTTCCTAGTTAGGTCTTTCTAAATCACGTTTTGGTAATTAAATTCAGAAGGAAAATAGATAAACAAAGATCTTCCGGGATGGCGCGTGCGACACGCTTCCATGAGTGCCCACAATGCTGGACTTTCCGGCCATGAATAGTGGATAAGGGTCAGATCGAAGGAAATGAAAGCGCCCAATGCGACACGTGCATGTCTGAGTGGACAAAACTCGTCCATTCACGCCAAGCACATGTCACGCGCGCTGATTGCAAACTGACCGGCGTTGTCACAACAGCTATGTCCGCCTCCAGTCTTCACCTCTTCAGCCATAAGAACGCTGTATTGTGTGGCAACTTTCGCTCAATACACGTGCATAATTAGTTTTGCCATTAATTTCGATTTGTCCCACACATGATTATCGCACGCTAAAAAGCGCGTGCGTTCATTATATGGTTAGATAGATAGATATTTATTTCCACAATAGGCCATCGGCCCTTGAGTGCACATTGAACACAATATATACATGAAGGATACCGTATATAAAATTCAATTAATACATAAGTTTAAGTGTACTATGGCTGTATATGTTAACATTTAACTCTGATCTTGCACTAATTTATACACACATCCACTCAACCATACAGAAACGCACTCACGCGCACAGACACGCACGTGCCAGACACTCGAACGCACACCACCAACGCATACACACACGCACATGCGCCCATGTACACTCGCATACACACACGAACTCACACCCAATCATATACATGCTCGCAGACGCAATCCCACGTGCAGGCACTCCTATGCGTGCGCACATACGCACGCACGCATGCACCCACGCACACACACGCACGTACGCACGCACGCACACACACTTTCACACGCACACACGCACACACACATGCAAAAGCGCACGCAAAAACGCACATTTCCAGGTGCGGAGGCATACAGCGGTGTACAATATCGTTACGAAAATATGCAATAAGATTAGTAAACTACAAGTTGTTAATACACTAATACAGTGCGAATATAGTTAGGCTATTGCATTTAGTTGCAACAATAATTGAGCTTACAAAAAATATAAATGGTATGCAGTGCAAATCAACCATACCACGATATATTACAGGTCACTCGTAAATACACTACAGCAAAGTGATCTCCAAATGACGACACCAAGTAACTACGCATAGAAAGCTGTTGCGTATTTTGGAACCAATCGGACCAGCGAGGTGCTTCTACCTATGGCATCAACACCCACCAAATAACCAGCCCCAAAATACCCAACAGAATTTATAATATTAGAACATCGAACATAGAAATTAGCACAATAATGTTGCACAATACAAATATACATAAATTAACAAGAGTATAAGATTCTATCAAATCCCGCTATTGCGCCTATTGAGATCAATTAATAATGGAAAATTAAATACAGAATTAATATATTTGCTTATTGAAATTGGGCCAACCCAATAACCCATAGGGCTTTCACCCGGTCTTCTCTTCTCCTTTCTTACATGTAACCGAAAGGAAAGTGGAAGGAGAAGTGAGACCCGGTCACGTCCCACTCAACCCACTCACGCATGCGCACGGTAGGTAAAATGGCCTGAGATTTTATCTCCAGAGATAAGATCTTCAGACTACAGACATTCACAGATTCAAGATCACATTTTATTCTCTCATATCTTGCAGAATTAGAGTAAGAATTAGAACATGTATTGACTTAACATCTACATACAGATAGAAATGGCCGGACATGAAATGACACACTTAACATGGCGGATAACAATACAACTTTAAATGTTAACAGTAATTACACGTTATCAATATACAATATTTACAGTTTTATGTGACAGGTTCTATGTGCATAGCGCTGTAAGTCTAGGACACCACCTTAAATTCACAGGAGTCGTGTAGGCCCTGCAGCCGCGTCAGCTCCGTACACAACTCAGCCAATGTGTACCACTCAACACACACCACCCCCACCCTCCATAGAACAGTGAATTATCCTGAGCGGTACATACAGTCAGACCGAAATATCGAGTCTAGCCAGCAGCATCACAAACTGTTAGATGGACCAGTATGGGGAGCATAGATGTTGAGAGAGGTCACTCTTCATTCAACTGTCGGTGGGGATTAGATGGAAAATGAGGTATCACTTATCAATTATTCTCAGGCGGTTGCAGTTCAATTCAATGATGTGTTGAGGACTGCGTTGGGTGAGACGCTGAGGGACAGACACGAGATCCAATGCAGATCGCAAGTCAATATATATATATATATATATATATATACCTTTATATTGGATAGAAACCAAGGTAGCACTTATTTTTTAGATGCCAGAAAATCTTGTCTTTTAGACATGCATTTGTCTACATAGTTCAGAACTCGCCTACATATTTTAATATCACCCTGATTACATGACATAGTGAAGATAAATTTATCATTTTAGTTAAGTGAGTCAAAGTTAATAAAGTTATTAAATTCAGAATATAGGCAACTCCTCTCGGTTTAGTAGAATGAGCAATTAAGTACAGTGTGTCTCTCATCCTCAACAACCGGCAAGACACAAAGTTTGCAGAGTCGATTTTCAGCAGGTGTTTTGGGTACAGTGTGTCTACCAAGTTAAATCTGGAGATTATGCGCATTGACTCAGAGCTTGGCGTATTGTTTCCTCTATTGAAGTTTCTATCATTAAGTATAAAATGACAAAGTCATTTTTAAAGGTCCTGTACGTTCTTAATTTGAAGTTCTGTTGTGATGCAGACACATGTATGTTCTGTAGTTGCATCACATTCCTGATGATATGAGTGCACCAGTTTGATCGATATCTAGTCTCCATCACATGCTTAGTACATTGATTAGTCTAGTTTTGTTGGTGGTCATTCGGCTATTCCAGATCTCCTCTTGACCGAAATTTGTAAATAAGGTTTTCACGTAGGTGTTCCAATTATTCGTATCTAGTGATTTGAAGGATTTTTGATAGGCCTGATAAACTACTGCTTCTAATCTTAGCCAGAATTTGACAGCATGGGGGAAGGCTATTGTCAGTAGTGAATACTGCCTCCAATTCTCCCCTCACAGTCGCATGGATAGGTTTCGAAGTAAATACTTGCAAACATTGATTAATACTTTTTCGATAGTTACATTATCTTCCAGTTTCTTCAAAGTGTGCTGATTTATACTTTTTATATAGAATAGGATCCAGATTTCACTACAACATGATAACATAGGTAGTATTAACGAATTAAATAAGGTGTATGACATTGGTATGTTGTTCCTCGAAATAAGGAACATGAGCTTGAACAGAGCTTTGCGACCTTGTTCAGCAAGCCATTGAAGGCAGCTCTGAAATTTTTAAGATCTAAACCACTTGGCTTTCCATTTTTTAGATTTGATATGGTCTTAGATCGTAGATTTCTTACGTATAACATTTTTTTGTTTATAAACATGTTTGATTCCATAGAACCGAGTTAGAATAATATCTTCAAGGGAGTCTATCAATGGTTCCTTGGAGTCAGCAGGATCATTCAAATGAGGCGCTGGAAGGCAGTGGCATATAATCATAGATTTTGGACACAGTAATGGGGTTTGTCATTGCGTTAATAAATTTGCCATCATCACCCTTTGAGTATCACTCAATGTGTGAGCATATGCCTTGGTGGCAAGGATCGTGGTTAGCACGTATAGACGGGTGTGGTTATTTATATAGACGGAGTCTACTTCTAGTAAATCAGTAAAGATTGCTATGTAGTCGATGAAACTGGGTTTAGCTTTTTAGCCCAAAGCTGTTGTAGGCACACATGACCATTGTTAGCCATGAATACGATTTATTAACACAAAACCGATAGATGATTTATTTGTACACGTTTCAAGATTATTTATTGTTATAATCCCGATGATAACGTATAGTGAGTACGACTACAACTCATTCACGACATAATAACAACAAATATAATCACCCTGCCATATATAATCAATAAGTGGGGTTTTTTTAAATTGAGAATAGCAGCAAAGTAATTATAATTTATCAAAATGCCACTGTCATTTCAATATATTGCTTAAAATAAGGTGATTATTTTGAAACACAATATGGCTGATCTTATGTAATACAAAATTGGGATCGCTTGCTATTTTACAGGATGGTGACAGCTGCAATTATTAAATCGAACGTATCGTGCAGGCATAACAGCAGATGGCCAATACAGACGTAGTAATCACCTCAATAGATGGCAGTCAAATTCTATCGCATATACCGCAAATCTACCATACCGATGACACTGCAAGAGGTTTATAGCGACACCCAAACACTACCGAATTGATGAGTAATTATGAAGCAGAAGAGAAAACATGAGGCTCAAATCCAAGTTCTTAGAAACTCACGATCAACATTTCAGATTACTTAAAACCAAACACCCAAGAAATATCACGACGATGCATATGGATTTCGGTATGCGACGCGCCGATTTAGGAAATATATTCCTTTATTCCAATCATTAGTTAGTTAAATCAATGTTACATCCTGCAAGTTGACACGGGGCGCCTTCCTTGGTGCAAGATTTCAAAGAAACATGTATCGTTAAATTCCTTACGGCGATCAAGAATGTCCGATTAAATTGGTTTGCCCCCATTTCCACTTAAAGCCATGTTGTAGATACGTGACAATATATTTATATATATATATATATATATATATATATATATATATATATATATATATATATATATATATATATATATATATATATATATATTTATATATATATATATATATATACCATCAGATTCACCGAGAGGACCTGTTCAAACATAACACAGCTATCCTTTGTTGTGTAATGGAACACTTGTGAGCGCAGATAATCGGACAACCTCGGGGCAAATGTCATTACCGGGTGTTACACAAAACACAAATTACACCAGGAAGCTGATTGAATATATTAACAGCGCATGAATGAGAACTAGTGAGATAGTGCAGCTAGCTTTCCGCGTCGGTTCACGAAATTACACAGTGCTTGACAGAGAGGGCGTATCCAGCGGTGAATAACAAGAAAGACATCTATAGGCTTTCATAATGTAACCCGTCCCGCTCTCTACGCAAACGAGATCTCCCGATATGTGCACCCTCATAGACCCTTCACCTCCATGCAAGCCAGACATCGTCATACTAGCGCAGTGAACCTTTTAACAAAACAGACCTCGATACTAGCACGCGTATAACGCCTACATCCCCACTCAAACCAGATCATGTAATTATTATCCACTCATAATCCATGCAACTTCCCTGAAACCAGGCCATGTGATTTTAGTGCCTCTGATTACACACACACCCCACCACCCACCACCCCACACACGCCCACCCCAACCCCGCAACTCGATGCAAACCAGACCATGTGGTACTAGTTTCTCTCATAACCCCTGTAACTCTATGCAAACCAGACCATGTGGTACTATTGTCTCTTATAACACCTGTAACTCTATGCAAACCAGACCATGTGGTACTATTGTCTCTTATAACACCTGTACCTCTATGCAAACCAGACCATGTGGTACTATTGTCTCTTATAACCCCTGTAACTCCGTGCAAACCAGATCATGTGGTACTATTGTCTCTTATAACCCCCGTAATTCTATGCAAACTAGACTATGTGGTACTATTGTCTCTTATAACACCTGTAACTCCATGCAAGCCAGACCATGTGGTACTATTGGCTCTTATAACCCCTGTAACTCTATGCAAACCAGACAGTGTGGTACTATTGTCTCTTATAACACCCGTAACTCCATGCAAACCAGGTCATGTGATATTAGCAGCCTTATAACCATAATTTGTAATCCTTGAAATACCTTGTTGAATACAGATATTCTGATATTCTATATAATGTCAGTAGTTAATGGGCTTCGCATGATATAAATTAAATTTTATTGAAAATTTGAAAATAATTTTACTGAGATGTGTGGATGACCATTAAATGTTTACATTTGGATAAAGAATGTGTTCTGTGAAAACTTAACGGTTTCATTTCCAATTCTAATCTGAGCATTGTCCTATATTCTGGACAAACCTTATGTATCCGAAGTGAAAATAGGCTGTTAAAAGGTGTGGTTGATTTTGGTAACATCACACTCAAATTTAGTGTTTGTGACATCATATCTTAATTGTTCTATAAAAAAAGTTTTCAACTTAAACTTGTGAGTCAGAGTCCTTAATATATTTTGTATGATATAAATTTAATTTTATTGAAAATTTTGAAAATAATTTTACTGAGATGTGTAGATGCGGATTAAATGTTTACATTAGGATAAAGAATGTGTTCAGTGAAAAGTTAATGGATTCATTTCCAATTCTTATCCAAGCATGGTCCTATATTCTGAACAGACATCTCTCCCTATTCTGTCATCAGACACATTTACTGTGTGGTGGTTCTAGGCGATATATAGATCTTATTATAACATCTCATAACAAACTATTACTGCTACAAAATTTGAATGTAAATTAAACCCGCTGTGAAAGGAAATCTTGAAAAACAGGCATTATCTTGTGTGAATATTACACTTAAGAGTCGTTATCGCCTAAACTCAAACTTCCCTTTATTTTAATTTTGCGCCTTTTGATATCCACGGATGAAATAGTATATAAATGGTGATGGAATTTTCTGTAATTCTGAAATAACTATATTGTGCTAATATCATTCATTCCTCGGATCTATCATTAGATTTTTAATTGAGGTAAGAAATTTTACTAATTTGAACCTGTTGAGAAAATTTGTGGACAATTTGGCTGTATAATTTTTGACAAAAAGTTTATCAAGGCTGGAAATCAGTAATATTATTTTTTCACTGAGTGGTGAATATTTTGAAAAGAATTTTTGGTATGTTGTTACCTCCCCAATTAGGTAACAACTTTCAGTCAAAAAATTTTTTGAAAATATTCAGCAATTTCAGTTATTAACTTAGTCGTGCATTTTGTCAGACTAAATATGATAACGCACCCTACTGTATTAATCGTGTGTTCCTAGTTAAAACTATCGTAGCATCCAGTAGGACGTTTTGTGCTTGATATACTAGAGTGTTGACTTCCTGTTAGTGTTATCAGCTTAGTTACATATTGTAAATATGGGATTTATGGATTAGCTCCCCGTGAACCCCACTGGCTACCTTTTGTTACTTGGGTAAATATTTGCAGATGACCTATTGACAATGTGTGCATCAGATATGTTTTGTATCACGTCCTCAGTCGTGACTATTCATAACATCGTCATCACAATACGTCACTGGATATGGCACCAACTATAATGGTCACTATAGACAGTAGATATTTATATTTACGTCATTGATAATAGGGCCAATTTATTGGGTCGCTATTACCAGTAAGCAAAGTAGGTATATTCGTAATAAGTCAGCATTACATGATGAGTGGTGTACAACCTTTATATAATGTTTATTTACATCCGTATCGGGATATCCGATTATGCCACTGGTATTATTAGTTAGCCCTATTGCCTGCTGAAAGTATAAATCGTATATTGTATGTAATATTTAGAGGATTTCTAAATTGATGATTATGATTCCTGGTGATGGATAAAATTAGTTAGCCATGTTTGATTTATATTAGATTGAGAGTGGTTGCTACAATCAATCTAGTTCTATCATTTTCATAATCAGGATTTATAGCGGATAAATTAGGTGAATATTCAACCCAAGCAAAGTCATAGTCAGTCATAATCATTTATCGGAATCGAACTGAATTTTTAACCCTTTGATAGGTAAAAACTGGTTCTGTCACTATAATATAAATTATAGATACCGTGATCGTAAGACGCTGTTGGATTAAGATCAAAAGATATCTTAAGATGATTTCTGGGTATTCAATACAACACGGTCTTACAAGATGGATAATTAAGATGGATATTTACATGATTCGAAGAAGCAGGTCAGATAGCCGAAATGGTGTATATAGATCCTGTTCTATGATTCAGCACTGCGTGAAAATCCTGTGATGTACGAGATGTGTGCGTATTACTGGTAATAACCCAGAATATACATGACAGGTCAGGGATCACCTAAGTATATGACATGACATCTCCTAACCATTAGTTATCGTGTTCAAATAGAATGCACTAATGATAAAGTAATCCTGATAGGTTAGTACTTGAATGGTTAACGCTCTTGTCACAACAGAACAATGAGTACTTGGGATGAGTGTATGCAAGGAATGGATGCTTGATAGTCTTGTCAAATGGATTTGTATATGTAATCTGTCAAGATACATCACTTGCATACTAGTCTTGACTGGTTGAGTCCGACCGTCTTTTGAGCGTGGGCAAGGGAGTGTTAACCAATCAAAGTAGTTAGAATTGGGAAATCACCATGGAAGCCCTCTGAATGCGTCATTACGCCGACGTCATGCTCGAATCCACTTTTATTGTATATAAGGACAAGCATGAGGTCCAAATCTTTAATCTTCTGATTGCACTGTTTTGAAACAGTTCACCATCAGCAATTGAAATTCAGCTCAAAATCTGTGTTAGAAGTTATCTTGTAATAGTTAGTTTTAGACTAGGTTTGAAATTGTTATAAAAGTTAAAGTTAGTTAGATCGAAATTATTCTAAGTTCATCAACAGTATTATAGCCTGCAATATGGCTTTGCTATTGTTACATTTAATAAAATTTAAGTTATTTCTTATTTAATTTGCAAGAAGAGTTAAGTTGTCATTTTAAGATTATTAAGAGAAAGGAAGACCACCTTTCCTGGACTCCTGATCATTACCCGAGTACCTGACAGTAAGGAACCATGAGTAGTAAAGAATAGAAAGACTCACGAAAATCTTCAATATGTTCTGAAGGAGTATGGTATCTATAACTAACGTCTAATGACAAATATTACTTGTTGTTAAAACTGTTGTGATTTGAAAAGGTTGTATCTTTTTTAGATTTTGAAAAAACCAGTCGTGATTTGTAAGCTTGTATCTTTTATATTTTAGTCATGGAACCTCTCGATTTAAGGATGAAACAGCCCATTACTTCTGATAAACCGACACCAGAAGATAAGCTTCAATGGAAGTCATCTGGAAATGTCTTAGTCACAACGCCCGTACAGATGTAATCGATATTTAGCCAATTTGGAGAACATTTCGCCTGCCAATTCCCCCATCAAAAAGTTGAAACTAGATTCCACAGTAGATCTACCCATCTTGTCACTAGACGATGAGCTTTGAAGTGGAGACGATGGAGGTGAAATAGATAAAATCATTCAGGAAATCGTTGATTCATCTGAGAGTAGTACTTCATCGAAGTCATGTAATCAGATAAGTACCACACCTTAACATATTCATAGATGCAATTTCAGTCACTGTAGTGCTCTTGCGGAATGTAGATATGCATAGCAAGAGAATACTATTTTTGAAAATTTACAAGTGGAATGACTGCCTCAATACTAGAGCCAGTTATTAAAGTGATAAAATTTCAAAAATAATATTCCCTCAGTCCAGCACATCAATGGATTCGGGTGAATTTATTGACTTTACAAACTCTACGGTAAGTACCACTGGTGTTGCTAATGATATGTTGAATATTTTTTTAACTAATTTCAAAAATAATATTATCTTGGCAGGCAAACCCGCCCTCACCACCCACACCACCCACCCACCTACAAACCCACTCACTACACCCACCCACCCACTCACCTACTCACTCACATACCTATACCCTCCCTCTCTCCATCCATTTATAATTAATTAAATTCTTTGTATTTTCAGAGCCAACATTTACAGCGCTTCTTCCCTAAGACCAGCACATCAATGGATTCAGGTGAATTTATTGACTTTACAAACTCTACGGTAAGTAATACTGCTGTTACTGCTGCTGTTTATGTAGGTAAGGATAAGGTGAATATTTTGTAAACTAATTTTACTTGGAAGCAAGATAAAATTTCAAAAATAATATTTTCTTGGCAGGCAAATCATCCCACACCACCCACACCACCCACACCAGCCACCCAACTACACACCCACTTGCTACACCAACTCATCCACTCAACGACCCACTCACATACCTATACCCTCCCTCTCTCCATCCATTTATAATTAATTAAATTCTTTGTATATTCAGAGCCAACATTTACAGAGCTTCTCCCCTCAGCCCAGCACATCAATTGGGTCAGATCGATTTATTGACTTAAGCTCTACAGTAACTAAGTACTACTGCTATTACTGCTGCTGCTAATGATATGTTGAATATTTTCTGAAACTAATTTTACCTTTTATGGGGTTGGTGATGTAAATCAAGACAAAAATGTAGAATGTATTCAGTCATGCAATATCTCATGCTGAAGTTTACAAATTGTCTGTCTTTGGTGAATTAACAAATTTAATAAACATCCTGTTGAATATTTTGAAACTAATTTGACTGGAAGCAATTCCTACTGTTACTGGTGCTACTGGCGGTGCTGGTGCTGATGCGGCTGACGCTGCTGCTGCTGCTGCTGCTGCTGCTGCTGCTGCTGTTACTGCTAATGATGAAAAAATTGTCATTAACATGTAGCTCATTAATAGAAAGTTATGTTAAATATGCTGAGACTAATTTTACCTGGAAGTTGCCTTTTCATTCACCAGTTAAAAATTTGTTATATTTTCAGATTCGCCATCAAGGCATAATATTTCGGGAAATAACTCACTAGACTCTGTTCTATTCAATACGATTATAGACAACCTGAAGATTCTAAACAGATTTCCTCTTCTAGATAGTGCTAATAATCTGTGTAATGGATCGAATACTAGTGCTCAGAATTTATGTCAAGACGGATCCATGGAAAGTGATAATCTAAAGATTCTAAATGGATTTCCTCTTCTAGATAGTGCTAATAATCTGTATAACGGAGCATATACTAGTGCTTGGATTTTATGTCAAGACGTGTCGATGGAAAGTGATAATATTACAGATTCTCTTGTTTACTACGACCATGAAACGAAGATTCTAAATGGATTTCCTCTTCTAGAGAGCACTAATAATCTGTGTAATGGATCATATACTAGTGCTTGGAAATTATGTCAAGACGTGTCCGTGGAAAGTGATAATATTACAGATTCTCATGTTTACTACGACCATAAAATGCCAGGAACATCTTTTACAAACATATTTCCGATGTCAACTATATCTGAAAACAATGTTAGTTTGTTTTCTAATCAACATGGGGGTGGTGTGGGGGAAATCAGCCATTCTCCTTCCAGTCGTCCTATTGATAGTATGAATGTAAGAAATATACATATGAAAGGATCATTTTTCTATAATTTCCTAGAGAACGCGAGTTTCATTCCAGGAAGTTTGGGCTTTCCGAATACAGCTATAAATTTAAGCTCCAAAATCTTTTAGAAGGCTTATCCTTGTTTCAAGTAGACAGACGTCTCCATACAATTCATGATAAATATTAGCTACCATTAGGACCAAAAACAATGCATCTCCAGACGATAAAATTAGAATGACTTTCAATCATGAATCTTTAACCCACCCTATTTTCATAGAATTCCATCGTAGCACTGATTTAAATGTGAATAATTCAATGAAATCATTGTATAACTTTGCTCAGTCCAAGCATTCGTTAAAACTAGATAAAACATTTTCAATTGACATCTTCCATGTCCCTATGCCAACTGGCACAGGGAGAAATCTGAAAATGGCTTATCTATATGATCTTGAGAAACAGCATTGATGCAGCAAGGTCTGATCATGGTAGACAACCAAGATAATTTATGTATGACCTGCGTGATTGCGATCGGTCGCGTCCATCTAAATCCCAAATCTGCATCATATGATAAGTGTAAGATTGGGAGGAGGAGGCATACTGGAAAACAATAAGAAAATAACATGTATCAGAAAACAAAAGCCATTGAATTACATCAATTAGCTGGGGTGGAGGAAGACAGAACCTGTGGTCTCCACGAAGCTATTAAATTCCAAGAAATGTTACAGCCCGATTACAACTTACGTATATATTCAGCAGCAGAGATGAATGAATGTATCTTTGAAGGTGATCCTACCTGCAGAACATTCCTGAATCTTTATTTGTATAATGGTCATTTTGCCTATATATCTTCTATAACACCTGTTATGGGTTCTAGCTATTTTTGCAATCAGTGCGGGAAATCTTATAATAACAGAAATCGTAATTCTTGTTGAATGTAAGACTGTAGAATACCACAAAAATTATGTCCATCAATACTTTGAAATGGAAGGAATAACCTTAGAATATGATCATATTTTGAGAAATCCGAAAATGTGGTCAGTGTGGAAACTTTTTTGAATTCGTCCTGGGGGACCCTAGCTAAACGAAGCTTTTCTAAGAGTCAATATGTCACAGGTGCTAATCAAATACGTGATCTGGTCACTGATTCGACAAAAATCATTAAAGACATAATGTGTTGTAATGATAATCTTTTTTTAATGTCAGTAGCACCTGCAGAATATTTTGACCAATTGCATCATAACATCGTAATTGCGAGCTTCATTACTTCTTATGCATGCCTACACTTATTCTCAACATTGGAAATCTTAGGTAAACCGGTACTGTACATGGATACAGACTCGATTATTTTTAAAACAGTCTGTCCAGATACCTCCCATAGTTCCTGTCAAACATGATATCTTGGGTGAATGTACTGATGAGATACCACCAAATAATAAGATCACAAACTACGTTTCAACTGGGCCTAAGAGGTAAGTGTATAAAATGACAGATGGCATAAAATCAAGGGGTTAAAGTTGAACTTTGCAAACAAATACATAAATTACGATTTACTATATAAATCCGCTCTAGATAAAAAAATCTCAAATCCTTTGTCAATTATCCAAAAAATATTGTAAGGACATGTGATCATAAAATCATCTTGAGACACTTAGTCAAAAAATTTAAATGAACCTATTCTAAGCATTTCATATGTGAAGCCTTTTCCACATTACCCTTTGATGGTATTTTTGACTAAAGTTTATTTTTCTTCATGGTTGATGAGGTTGCAAAAATATTTTGTTTATAAAATGGTCAACCTGAATTTTACCATCATTCAGTCATAAGAATTTTCAAATTTTCATAGCATCATAAGTATTTGACTCTCATCTTTCGGCTCCCCCCTTGACCAGCAGGCATAACAAACCTAAGCTACATTTTTTTCTTGTGTTGGTCAATTCATTTAGAGGTGCAGATGTAGAAAGCTTTCATTTTTCTTCTGCGTTTCTTGTCTCCAGTTCGGAGAGTGCTCTTCTTTATTCTCTGATAAACTATATTAGCCTGGAGACCATCTGTCCCACAAAAAATGTTTTATTTTGATAGTTTTTTAGATATGTTTTTTTAAAATCTCTTTGTATACGCTAAAAAGACTTTTTGTTTTTCTCATATTCTCGCTCAGATGTGTTCGGTTTTTTCAATATATGTGCACCAAGAAAGATGAATACTCATGAATCTCTGACTTTCTAAGCAGAATATAAGAAATTGTTTTGTCTGTGGCTAACAATACCTAACAAAAAGTCTAATCTAAGATTAATCATCATTATCTTTGATCTACAAAGGTGATTTCACTAAGACAGAAGTTGGTTATTTTTTTTGAAAATTTAGCACTGGAATAACTGCCTCCGTTATTGAGGCAGTCATTCCAGTAGTAAATTTTTTTTTTTAAATGTCATCTTTTTATCCATCACTACAGAGGTTAAAAAAACCCAGTTTTTTCAAACTGGAGTATCGTCATTTATTTTTAAAAATGGTTCTATCTTTCAGAAACATACATATAAAAACCTTAATCTTAATTGTTTTACTCTCAATATCTAATGTTTTTGGGGTTTTTACATCTTTCTTCTCTGTTATCTGTTTTCCCCAACATTTCGAGCTCTCTTTTTACCAATTATAATGAATGGAATATATTATGAATGAAATACCTTTGAAAAAAAGGAAGGAAAAAAATGTGATATTTGATTTCCTGCCTTTATATGAATGAATATTAATGGCATGTATGAATAATACTTCCCTGTTTTAATTTTATGAATTGGTAAAATCTTACTCCACTTACACCCATATAAACACCTTCACACACTCACATGTACGGCCATGCATGCAGCTCGTGAGGGGAGGGTGGATGATGTCATCAGTCTTATATGAAAAAAGAAGGCTGCAACAGCACTGAGTCAAATTAGTTTCAAAATATTCAACAGCATGTTTATTAAATAGTAAAGAATTACAAAGACATACAATTCATACAATGCGTCCGCCTATTTGAGATTTGACGTCATACAGATTTGATGTGATTCCTGACTTTTTATGAATGAATATTAATGGAATGTATGATTAATACGTCCCAATTTTAATTTTATGAATGGGGAAAATCTTACTCCACTCACCCCCATACAAACACCTTCACACGCGCACACATACGCCTATGCATGCAGCACATAGGGTGTACATGCGGGGAGGGTTGGGGGGGGATGACATTATCAGTCTTAAATGAAAAAAAGAAACAGACTCAATGAAAAGTATGTTTTAATATTCACTTTATTAAAAACAAATTGAATTACTCATTTTTTTTTTCAAGCTATCTATTCAGATAAAAGCATGTTTAATATTTTGAAATTAGTTTGACTGGAAAAAGGTCAGTCACCTCACATTCTGTTCCTCGCCACCTGCGCCTTGCCTACCCATACCCTCCACTCATGAAAGATGGGGAAGGGAAGGAGAGGGTTGCGCTGCCGCTGCTGCCGCTGCTGCCAATGTCTCTTCTGTTCTGTGGAAGATCGCTTCACCTTTAAGATTTCCAGACAAAGTTTATGAACGAGAGATTCCCGTTTATTCTCACCCAGAATGTATAATTCGTGTAGAATAATGCGCATAGATTTCCATCTGCATCTATGATAGAGATAATGTAGACAGTAGTATCCACATGCTGTAGACATCATGGGTTGAACTCGTTGCCAGTTGTAAAAATAGAGCTGACTTTCACTATGGAAAGTGGACAACATTCTCCTGTCTGTCGGCAGTCTGCCTAATGGGTCGTAGAATTCACATCTGTGTTGGTTATTAAGTGGTGTGTAATACACGCATATCCAGTGCCTACCAGGCTTATCAGATGGATGAGTATTGATTTTCAAACAAGATGGTCATCTATCGATCCTGGGCGGAACACGATCTACAGGGAACACAACTATGAAACATCTTCTAGTTACAGGGTCTGTCTTGAGTAAAGGCTCTAATTGAATAGTGTTCAACATTCTTAGAAATTGTTAGAATACTTCTACTCGCATCTATGAATATATTATTATTAAATTTGGCTTAACAAATGATGTAGTACTTCTCTTTCAGAGCTGCCTTGAAGTTAAACCGAATGCATAATGACCCCTTCTTGGTAGGGAACTGGTGAATCGAATTGACCAAGTATGGTGAAAAATCGAATGGGCAGAGCGATAACTGAAGTCATTTAATGATATCGGATAGCCTCTGTCCTTAAAAAGTCGTCCGGTAGCAGAGAATAAGGCTAGATATGTCTCAGAATAATTTACCTTGGCTTCGCTGAAATTGGGCTCAATCAGGCTATTAGTGACTTGCTCCCCATTACCATAACAAGTGCAAAAGGTCAGACTATTGTGACGAAAATTAAATTGATTTTTAGTGGTATCTCCGTTATAAGCAGCCTTCAGAATCATGGCAAAAATCACATGTGTCAGGAGTTGACCAACAAAGAGGTTGTCTCTGTCAACAGACTGAACACTGGAGGCAACGGTAAAAGTTTTCACTATGATCTGTTTGATCTGGTAAATAACATTAGTTACTGACAGGCATAACAATGGATCAGGTACTGGGTTAACCTCTCTTATGTAGAGATAAGCTTCATCTGTTTTCACTTTAGGGTTAATATTTTCTGGACACATGCTCGAGAAAGCGTCCTTCGTTCACTGTATTCTCACTCTCAAGTCGACACCACTGAGCAGATGTTTTTCTTGAAGGAATATGTCAGAATGAATTCTACCAATCAATTCCACACTTTCCCCCAGACCACAAGCTTCTCTGCGAGCTTTGAATCCTAGATTTCTATTGCTTATCTCATCGAACTCCCCGGCATCATCAGCATGCAACATAGCTAGTTGAAGATGTGATTTAGCTGCATCATTCCCATAGTTTAACAAATTATTAACAGGTGCGAGTAATGTCGCCTTAGTGGGAGTGGTTTCTGCTGGAAAGGAACCATCAGCAACTTTTATGTTATCTCCAACCCTGTCTGTGAGGAGAATGGAAATAGTCTCGACGTAGTCCTTCAATACCGGCTGGTACTGTATGTTGGGAAATGTCCAATGACAAATATCTTTTCCAGGTTCAGTGGATTCAAACGGAATAACTCTTAACAGTGGTGTGGCCATGACACATTCTATACTGTGACTCACAACATCACAGTATATATACATAGTACCAGGCCTGCTTGAAGAGCCACCTCTATTATATGTTTGATATCAACCTGATGGGGTGGGGCCTTCTATGGTTTCCTTTCCAGTTGGCAGCCCTAAGAGAACAGACAAGGATTTAGGAAAAGTAATTGAATTTTGTTTCTTAAGTATAATACTGATCATTTTCGCCTGATTGGGAAAATAGTTGAGAGTCATCTGATCTTTGAAATAAGCACTTTTATTAATTTTTGCATTTATAAGATTCACAGCCGCCCTAATGCTGTAAAAACCAGGGGGAATGTAAAATACGTATGTTAGAGGTCGTTTCGGTCGAGGAGGTAGTGTAGCTGGTTTTGGTCGAGTTGGAATCGAAGACGAGGCTAAATTTGGTGTCTCTGATACATAACCAAATGAATTGTCTTCTCGCTCAACTTGCAAAGAAATAAAAGCCTTTTCTGAGAATGTCAACAGGTTCCGAGGATATATCACAGTAGACAGACTCCCATTCACCTTGAAATGTGAGAGCCGATGGTAGCCTGGTTCTGCATGCGGAGACTTTATTGTCAGGATAGAATGCCATAGAACTGTTACTAGGGAGTGTCGCATAAATTGATCCTCAAACACTGTCAGGCTGGTGTGTTTTTAAATGCTTTAAACACAGACTCAGTAGAATGTACCCCAGACAACCGGATAACAAAGAAATCCAAATTCCTGCCTTATCTTCGGTGTCTTTTCAACTGAGATTAACCAGACAGGTAATGATGACTATATATATATATATATTATGAGAATCTGAGCAATGTAGACAATCTCCTCTTTTGGGACGCATGCACCCATCACTCGCCACATGACATGAGTCTGTTCTCGCCCTCATTAATTTCTTCGGGCATTTTTCTTAGCTGGATGTACAACCCACTTTTCAGAGATCCAGGAATTGAGTTTACTGGGGTAGCCTAGACACTTTATGAAATATTCACGTTCAACCTTCCCCTTATGATGGTTTTTAATAATTTCTTCGATTTCATACTCTTTATTTGAATCGATACCACTAAAACGCTGTAACTCTTCCCAATAGAATGTACTCACTATCCGCTCATCGTCATAGGCGTTAAGAACATATAAGATTGGTTTGTGATGGCTTTTGATTTCCTTAATCTTAAATATCTCTCAACTCCAGTGACCGCGATACCATTTCTCAAATGGCATTCTAAGTTGGGATATACGTACATGGTCCCCAGTCTTCAAAACACGTAACATGGTTTTCACCAGACAACACATGTGGCTTACCTTTATAAATGTTTAGCCAAGCCAGATATTCCGTACTATGATCGACATCGATCAGTCTCATTTACATACTGCTATGCAATGTTCTGCTATATGAATGCAATAGCTTAGGCAAAATATCTACATAATGTTCAGTATTCTTGTGGGCCATGTAACGATATATACGTTCTTTCAAAGTTTGTTAAAACCTTTCTATCATGGCTGGATACGGTTCATTTTGAGATGTATAGAAATGGCTACCATTCTCCTTGAGACAACTTTGAAGACCACTAGCTATGAATTCACCACCCTTATCCATTTGAATAGCAGATTGGCGATAGTCGGTACATTTGAAAATCTTTCTGAAACCATCTAGAACCAATAACGACGTTTTATTTTGTAGATTTTCTATCCAGACATACATTGAGAGGGCATCAATTACACAGAGTAGATATCTAACATTGTCATTGTCTTTTGTGAGGATTCCCATAGAGCACAAATCTGCTTGCCAAAGCTCATCCCTTGAGGAGACTAATACAACAGCTAGGAAATTTAACCCTTATTGGTTTGTGCAATGTGTACGTGTCATGGTAACCTAACCATTCTTCTATAAAGGAACATGATATCTTTCCATTCAATGCAGGATAAAGCTTTTCACGACTGGAAAAAGAAGCGGGGTTAGAGGGATTAAAATATATATTGGCTAATTTGGCATTTTTATTCACATGTCTTCGTGACGTCATCGATAATCCCCTCTCTTCTTCCTAGAACTTCCCTCTACAGATAAACTTTCCCATCTAGATGAGGCTGGCGAGCTATCTCGTTTCTGCTCTTTCTTCTTCTTTTTCTTCTTCTTAGCAGTGAAACACCTACCAGGACCAGAGGTTCTGCTAAGCGAAGAGGAAGGAGACAATTATGCTTCTTTCTCACTGTATATATTTCTAATAATCTTCTCCTGACCAATTAAATGCTTAGGAACGTTAAGCATTCTTAAAAGTTGATAAAAATCACTTGTCACACCATCATCATCATCCTCTTAATCCGTGTGACACGACGTTAGTAACCAAATCAACAATATTGCTGTTCAGGTGGTGTCTTCCCTGAACACTAACCTCCCCACGTTCATTCACACTTATCAGTCCAGGAGATGACGATCGAAGAATTTCTAATGGACCTTGAGCCTTGGTTTTATAGCTCTTAGGTATAAGTCTTATAGTCTGATCAAATATCCCCTGAGACAATCCCGATAAATGATATGGTTTAGCAGCCAATGCTATCTGACCAGTAGACGATGCACTGTCTCCTCTGAATGTCAAACTCCTGTAAAAGTGATGGTATTTTGACAAAGTCTCAGAATACATATTAGCCTTTTCATATTCACTCAGGTCTTGACGGGATAAAATCTTATTTATTTCAGAATCTAACCCTATGGCCTTCCGTATCATATGATCAGTCTGTAAAAGAGATATCTTACTCTGTTCTCCAATGGTTTTCAGTAAATCCTGAGGGATCAAAGCCATTTTACTGGCGTGTTCCATGGGGTTTTTCTCAAGACATGAACCTTCCTATAAGACACACACATCTACCCTCTGTAGAGCACATCCTAGCTAGTCTTTTTATAACAACCCCCTATGATGACAGGGTTTGTTTTTTTAGAGACAAGATGTAATGACAGCGCTTGAATGTACTCCTTTGGATGTCTTTTGATAAGTAGCCATTTTACCATTCAGTGAAACAACTTCCCCAGCAATGGTACCACGCTCCTGAATACCTCTGGCAATAAAGCGCCAAGGAACCCTCCAATTTGCAACAGTTTTTGCTTTCGAGAATCAGAGACCACGTTTCTTGGAAAGGAATCGAAGATGATTCTTATATTTCCTGAGTTTCCTATAAGATGGTTCTGACAGTTTTCCAATACCCCATATAACATTCAAAGACGCTTTGCATAAGCAGTTAATGAGATCTTTTGAACATTCGTGAATTACATCATTACATGTCCTAGGCAATGCTTTAGATAAATATCTTAGCACAGGTAAATGTTGTGATATTCTGTGAGGGGACATTTTACTATTCGATCTCTACACCCTCTTAGGAATATAGACATAACAAATCTCGGTATGATGAATGGTCATTCGTAGCCTGAGATATTCTGGAGTTGTTTGTTTAAGATCTAGTAGCAGATATGAGTGTGGCATCTCTGTCGCATTCTTATATGCATTTATTAAATATTTCCTATTCCAAGAAAACATGTGTTGAGATAAGCAACATATGGATGAGGCATCCCTAGGATTCTTAAAAAAGCTGGATATAATGAGAATTAATTGAAATGTCTCTCTGACATCGCAATTTGTGAAATAGATTTTGAACTGTGAATATAATACCGCAGTTCTCATGGTGTGAACGATGTGTGAATAAAGCAGACATTTGGCAACCATCATCAGATCTGTCCATAAGGTCATCTACAATCAATAAGTTCCTACGATTTCTGTCTAGTTCAATAGAGTCAATGCCTTCTATAAACTCAACATGTCCTCTCAAAGAATTTTGCGAAGGCTGCCAGACTCCATAGCACCATATTATTTTTTCAGGGGGTGGGGTTATCCCAACGCCTTCAGATATTAAATGTTTTATAGGCGCAGTCTTGCCACTCTGTGTCTGGCCTGCCACAAGCATAGTGAATGGATGTTTCAGTAATATAGACGTACTTGAGATTACATCTGTGTTCATTTTATCCCCTTCTGAATATAAGGCAGCAAATAACCTTTGAACAGTTTCAAGCCTCCTATTTAAATGACTGTTAAAAGACTACTCCTGAGTAATAATTCAAGAGAGAATATCTATGAATTTGCCAAATATTTTGAGAACATTTTGACTGAAAAATAGTACAACAACTACTTTCAGTCAAATAGTTTTAGAAAAATATACAACAAATTTAAAGTTATTATTTCTATTGAAATTATTAACGGAGAGATTAGTTTCTTACCAGTCAAGAAAGTGGCAATCAACACCACTGTCACTGTATAGATAACGTATTTCTTCCTGGCTACATCCTGCTAAGTGCGAGACGATCTCTGTGTGTCGAGTAGGGGAGAGGTGAGAGATGGAAATTGTCTAAGGCGATTTTGAGCAGCTTTTGTAAAACTGACAGTAAGCCTATCCAAGTCGATTTGAGAGGCTTTGATACTGACAGATTATAGATTTACACTAACCCATACATGTTGAATGTTTTGAGACTAATTTGACTTAGAAACCATTTATGACAGATTCTGACAATGAACCATACGTAATCGTGGTCGTGATGCCAGACAATACATGACATAATTTCATTATGATATCAGATACTTGAACGACAGATCAAATATATGAAGTTCACGGGATAGAGAGATGAAAATATCATAGACACGGATATTATATTATAAGATTTATTGGATATAAACCACAGATATAATATACATAGACTGTTTATACGGTAGAATATATATATATATATGAGATATGATAAAAGCTATTTTTAATGAAAAAAAGACATATCTATATTTAGACTACTTATTATATTCATTAAGAGTACTTATTATATTCATATAAATATGATAATACTATTACAATTTGTCCCGATACTGATACACAAGGCATATAATCTCACCACACCAACACGTCTTACACATCCATAATAAATCCTCAGCGTGACGAGCTAAAACTGGTGATACTTTCAGGAATTGTAGAATTTCAAAGACTCCAATTCTCTGAGAGGCAGCTTCCATGTAAAGTGAAATATTATCCACTGTGTTGAGATAATAGTCAACACCGAGGCAAGAATGTTCCCGTTGAATACCGTTCTCACTCTGACATCCATTACAATCTTCCCTGTCTATCTTATCTATTAGATCAGATAGCATTTCACTATGAAACCTCTTTATCCTCTTCTGAACATTCAAACTAGGACAATAGTGAGGGTTTAGTCCATAGCGATACTCTATAAATGCCATCGGATGCTTACATATGTCACAGTCCTTGAAGCTTTTATCAGCTCTCTCGTTTACATCACATTTAAGAACTTTAGCAGCCGGAACAATTGGAATTAAGTCATTATAATCACATTCAGAGTCAGTAAAATTAAGTTTGAAACGATCAAAGATTTACGTTTAGTTCCACGATGTGGTAACTCACCAGGCTGTTTATAATCCACTACAACAGTCAGCAGGAGAGAAGGACCAGTGGAACGTATTCCAATCAAACGTTCCAATATCTCCCTAGGAAACGAATATTTAAATTCACAATCATATAATCCACTGCACCGTATAATCATTTTCTATACTAATACTCAGAAAGTCATAAATCGTTCTAAAATATGGTCCATTCTGCTGATATCTGTCACGTATTATCCCTACAATAGCATACCATCACTCAGGTTTAAATAAACATCATAAAAACATATGTCGACCCGATCCTGGAGGGTTTCCAAATAATGCAATTAGTTCTTCCAGTGCTTTATCACCTTTAGCCCAATTGCAGTTTCATCAATATCACGTGTCTTATATACATTCCTTATGCTTAATAGATCATCAAACCTGTCCAGTTCTGCTTGAACCATGCTTACCCTTCTTTTTCTTCTTAGGAGGGCAGCTAACCCCAATGCTATCAATTGCAGTCAACAAATCCTTATCTGACAAAGTTGACAAGTAAGATGATGAAACAGCTAATGGTGTAGCAGCTAATGATGTCCAAGGCCAAACGCAATCTTGATATCAGTCACATTGCTCTTTATGCTTCTCAGATCTGAAATAGACAGATGAATTCTGTTTCAGGTAGGATAGAAAACAGAGTCCAATTCGTTACATCAATATCTATGAATGGCTACACCTGGAAATTTGTCATTTACACATATACGAGTTCCATCAACCAATATACGACTGTAGTCTCCAAATAAACCACCACAGCATTCCTCCAAATCACCTATAAGACCGCTAAAGTCGTAAAAGTCACTTGCAGGAATATAAACACCATGTTTCGTAGGAGAACCTTCAGGATGAAATTCCCTAAAGTCAGCACATTTCACTCCATTTATCAACAAGTAAAATTATTTTCAAATTTTCAATAAAATTAAATTTATATCATACAAAATATATTAAGGACTCTGATTCACAAGTTTAAGTTGAAAACATAAAATACCAATTTAAGTTTTGTTTTATAGAAAATTAAGATATGATGTCACAAACACTAAATTAGAGTGTGATGTCACCAAAATCAGCAACACCTTTTTATAACCTATCTTCACTTCCGATATGTAAGTTCTGTTTCCGGTTCGGATGTATTGTTTCTGGTCCGGAAGTATTGTTCCCGATCCGGAAGTACCAGAAGTGGAACCGGTGTCCTGTTTCTGCTTCGGATGCGATCTTATCACTCAGGAAGTAGTCAAGGGAATTCAGTTGACATGTTACTACTACAGGAAATCATGTTCCTGAATTGGATGTCCTGTTTCTGGTCTGGAAGTATTGTTCCCGATCCGGAAGTAGGCCTACTAGAAGTTGGACCGGTGTCCTGTTTCCACTCTGGATGTGATCTTATCACTCAGGAATTAGTCAAGGGAATTTAGGGGAAATGTTACAGAAAATCATGTTTCCGGTTCAGCTGTCCTGTTTCCGATCATGGGTGTGTTTGTATCACTCAAGGATGTAGTTAAGGAAACGGATTTCCACAGGAAACAGTGGTAAATTATTTTTTGTGACGTCATTGGTGACGTCACTGGTCTTATCCAATCAGAATCTTGGCCTGGCGAAGCCCATTAACTACTAACGTCATCATCAGTGCCATTAAGGAAATGACAATATAATCACGTAGGCAGAGCGAAAGCACGTGTCGAGTCATTCAACCCCATTTACAGTCCAAATAGCGACCATTTCAGACAATACATTTATTTCTGTGAACAAAATAATACTGCACAGGTATTTTATTGAGGCGGTTCAAAGCCTTGTACATGTTCATTTTTTGTTAATTTCGAAATTCCTTTGGTTCATATGCGTATGAGAGATGGTGGTGGTGGTCAAGTCTGCCCCCATCTCATAAGACTACATAACTGAGAATTTTCAGGGCAGGAATTTGAATTTCCATGCCAGTTGCTTCTGACCAGGGGTCAATTTTATCACATTTATTTACAAACTGCAATGATCCATTAGTAAATATGGCCTGAACGTCCAAGTGACCTTATGCCAAGCCATCGTCCATCTGTCTGTCTATTTACGCTTTAAAAGATTACTCCCAATTAACCGTTATGCTGATTTCAATCAAACTTGATTTCTCCATTTTTCCTATGCAATCTTGGATTTTCAACAGAAACATTATAGGCCAATTCTTCGGCAGTTTTGGCCTTTGCGAAAAGTTCACCTTTGCTTTCAAAGACGCATTAACCGCTTGGCCTATTGAACTTGTGTACAGAATTAGTCGATTTTTCCCGCGGGCCTCGTGGATTCTCCGATTTTTTCTGAAAACGTGTATTCTCCTTGAAAAACTCCGATTATAACCAAAATCTCTCTTGAACGACCCTAGCGTTGGTTTTTCCAAAAAATTGGTAACTAGACTACTCGTCATCAGTCGGTTAGCCGATTTCAAACAATATTGGCTGTAAGTGCTCTATAGGCATGGACTTGCGAACTTGTATATCGAAATCTGATGGGTCAAATTTCTAGGCTGCCATCTTGAATTTCAAAATTATCCACTGTTTAATAAACGCATTAACCGCTGGGTCAAGGTTAATTAAATGTTGCTGGAAGGCCTTGGGTATCTGGTTAAACAACGCATGGCTATATTTTACTAAATATGGTATAAATAACGCATGGTTATTTTACTAACGTGTGTGTTACTTTATGCCCGACTCACTCCCGGAAAGTGTGATTCCTAATTTACATACGCATATCATGTTTTAGAACATGTATGTATCACAAGTCTATTTTGCTCAATTCATATTTTTAAAGGGAAACTCACTTCATCTTATATGAATAATTCAGGCGATAGAATTTGCCAATCATAATCCATCCATGACTATTTAGACTCTTATCGTGACGACGACAGATACTCCAGCTCAGTTGCTAAATGTTGATACATTTCTATGGCCTACTGTCTGTCATGATTTACTTGTCAACCAATCAGAAAAAACCTAGCGAGTCTGCCTAGACACGTGGCCTTAGTCATAGAGGTAACATCTATAGTTTGGCACCGATGTATAAATGTCATCGTATAGCGGTAGGTAAGCTGATGAATATTTTGAAACTAATGTGGCTGGAACATCATTTACGTTTTAACAAATATTATATTGGATATTTTGAAGCTGATTTAGCTGGGAGACGATGCTACATACGATAGCGACAGGTTCCTGTCAATTTAGTTTCAAAATATTCAAAAGCTTTCCTGCATAGTTAGCCTACCGTGAAATTGAAATTCTGGGAAGTCAGGGTTCAAAGGGTTAATAGGGCTGCTTTATTATTGAATTTTTAGCGGACTTTAATTCATAGCTTCGTAGAAAGCGAAATTATCAGCAAATCTTATTCCATCTTTTTGTAAAAACACTTGGTGATTTAATTTGGGATGCGCGTTCCCATGCATACACGTGTGCCTGGAGGGCAGTGATCACTTAATTACACTCTGTAACTGAACTCCGAATAATCAGTCTAGTCATGTGATAACTGGAAGCAACCACGTGTCATTTAGTAATGTGATCGCGAGTGGAGCACGCGCACATCGATGTGTATTTGCGCGTGAACAATAGATGACACAATGAGTCATGTTCAACAGTAATAGATTTTACTTTAGCAACCGCCTTAGGAAGAAATAAACAGGCAAACCGGAAGTGGGTCACCGCATGGCATCACTTCCAGGACATCAGAGCGGAAATGAAGAACCACCACACGTGATAAGGGTGCGGATCACTCTCAACTCGGTTTTAAGACAGTGAACACAATATGTCCAGTTATTTGTTGAATTAGTTTGTTTGGAATTTAATTTCAGGATATTCTTTGCGTTCGAGTGTTTTAACAGAAACTGCGAAATTAACAAATTCTTGCGTGAACCGGAGCGGTTAAGCGAATATTAAAGCGCGCGCACGCACGTACGCACGCACGCACGCACGCACGCGCACACACATCTGCACACACGCACAGGCACACACACACGCACATGCATGCATGCGCGCGCGAGAGAGCGCACACGCATACCATTACAGAACAGCACAAAAATAACTTAACATGTTTCCGAAACAAAATAAAACGTAGGCCTACTGTTGAATAATTTGACCATAATTTTATTGGAAGACATTGCTGCCTAATTGGAAACATGTTAACTTATCTCTGAGCTCTTCTGTGGGCTAGGCATGCACATGGGCGCATGCACGGTAGTGTGGACGAACAGGTTGGACATCTGACCAGCCAGATTTAGCCTAGCATTAACTATTATCCAACAGGTGGTTTTAAGCGAATCATGATGCTGACCTGTTATGCAGAGCAACGGCTGTACGTGACAACATGCTTAGATTAGCCATTCGTGTTTCTTCCACATGTTCTCAAAAAGTCTGACTATTTGGGCGCACGAGTTGATAATCCTCTAATCTCCCGACAATGGAGCGATCCGATCCGTCATTCAAGTATCTAACGTCATTAGAATAATACGGCACTTGCTAGCTGACATCACAATCAAATACTGTTTGCCCGTGAACGTGCAAATGCTCCAACAGTAAACATCTGAATTTTATGTCTTAGCTGAATTTACAAATTACTAAGCACACGCGCTCATATTCAATATTTTGAAACTAATTTAACTGGGAGATGTTGCTGCCCTAAGACAATACCTTGCCTGCATAGTTACCTTGAAATCGCCTTGAAATTATGCTTCGGAAAATTCATGGTTGAAAGTTGTATGATCGATTCAAACGTTCGTATAAAGTGGGCGGAGCTTAGCTAAATATTGGCGGACCATAGCTATAAAAGGGCCCATTATTAAGGTGGCTAAATAGAGACGCGAACCCGGCACCTACACAATGAATTAATTCCCTTTTTAGCCATGCCCCGTTCATCTCTAGCTAGGCTCCACACACGCTTTGCCCATGTTGGAATCGACCGATCCCTGCATTCTCGGAATCTCAATTTCCAAAAAAAACTATACCGTTACAAGCTGTTGAATGTTTTAAAACTAATTTGACTGGATGCTGTTGCTGCCTAACAGCACCGATTCAAATTAGTTTCAAAATACTCAACATAATGATTAAATAGTAATGGCATACAATTTGTACAACTTGACGAACTATTAAGAGTTTATCACGAACTACATAGGGGCATTCATGACGTAATGGATTATTGACGTCAACCTACATATGACGTTGTTGATTATGACATCATATGATTGATCGATAAATTGGATTCCTAATCGTTGAGTTTGTTGATTGGCACAAAATCTACATGAGTATCAAGTATCCGTAGGAAGGCAAAAAAATCAAATAATGGGAGAGTAACCTAGCAGGCAAACATACGATTCACTATGCGCGCAGAGTAACCTCCCGTTATTCACATTTCCGCGTTTCAAATACATTGTACTAGCACACGCATTCGAGAGGCTGAATCTAACACATTTGAAGACGGATGGCGGTACAATGGTCACTTGCATTTCTAGAACAACACTGCTATCACGCGTAAAGTACAATATCAACTGTCACAGTAAATCTATGGTGCTTCGTGACACGAATCATGCTCCGCCATTTAGATATTAAGAGACAGCGCTCGAATAAACATTCTATATCATAGCCACCGGACACAGAATGTTTTATCGAACAAAGTACGTTAAATACGACGCCGACGACCACGACGACGACGACGATGACGATGATGGCTGCGGCGGCATCTGCAGCGGCGGCGACGACGACGACGACGACTACGACGACGACGACGACGACGACGACGACCACGACGACGACGACCACGACGACGACGACTGCGGCGGCATCAGCAGCGACGACGACGACGACTACGACAACGACGACTTCGACGACGACGACTGCGGCTGCATCAGCAGCCACGACGACGACGACAACGACGACGAAGACGACTACGACGACAACGTAGGCCTACTATGTTTTGCGGCCGCAGTAGTTTGAAATACTGCAATCAGTCTTTCTTTTGGAAACTATTTCTTATAATGAACCAGAGTCATCAGCTTCTGTAGGTTCGTGTTGTATCTCAATGTACGAAGCACGTTTGTGCATTGGCGTCCTCTTCGGGGTTTGACGTTGGCTTCGAGTACAGCAAATTGCAAGTCATTATGTGCCGTATATGGCCAAACATAGACCATTTTGGCGGGACAGTGGAGGAATCCAGTTTTAGCTATGCCCCGCCCATCTCTAGCTAAGCTCCACCCACACTTCGCCCGTGGTGGAATTAATCCCTGAACGCCCTGACTATCAATTTCCAGAAAACTATACAGGTAGACTGTTGAATATTTTGAAACTAATTTGGCTAGGTGCTGTTGCTGCGTATGGCAGTAACAGCGCCAAGTCAAATTAGTTTCAAAATATTCAACAGCATGTTTATTAAAGAGTAAAGACATACAATTCGTACAGCAACACTTAATCCGTCATCAATTAAGCGAACCTAACTACAACATAAGGCAGGTTGTGCCTGGCTTTTTTATTCACCTGTATATTAGCGCATTTGATCATGTCACAGGTAAGTGGATTCTTTTTAATTGAGTAACAAATATTCTGCTGTATTTGAGTTATTTCTGGTTGAATTTTATTCTGTTCTTATAACCGGTGGGGTTTTTTTGTATAGCAGTTTCTCATCATCTGTTCTTTTATTCTATTTTCTTCTTTTTGGTTAGTCAGCAGTGTAAGTGTTAAAATATTGTCTTCAGTACGATTCTACCTGTAATATTATTGTTTATTGATGGGAGTTATGCAATGTAATTTTTGGGCCATTTTGTGGCTTATCTTCTGTCATATTTGTCACATGTCAAACTTTCAGTTGAACTTAAAGTTGCCCCTATTAATTTTAGTATGTATTACTAATTACGTCCGTCGATCTGTCTGTCCCCGTCACCAATGTTATTGAAATATGGTCCATCAATTCATAATTAATGGATCTTATGCCTGTCCATCGATCTGTCACCATTATTATTAAATAATGGTCGGTTTATGTCCGTACGTACGTCCGTCAGTCTCAGTTATCTTCCGGAGTTTACTTCGTATTTGCCCGGGTAACTTGAAGTCATATCAGTCTAATTGCCTGTCTCTCGTTTGTCATTGCCCGTTACGTAACCATCAGTCTGAGCTGGACCTCAGTTTTGGACTTCTGTTGATGACTGGACTTGCTGATTGTGGCTGGACTCTGTGAGTGAAGCAGTGTGTTTTCCAGGCAATACCTGGCCACTTGATATGGCGTTACTTGTGACGTGGTGGAATTGTATCACAGTCGTGGTGGACTGTCGTGGATCAAGTCGGATCACCACAGATCATCACGGACCAACTCGGATCAACACGGATCATCGACTCGGATCACCACGGTACCCAGGTACGGGACTATCAGACGCGTAACATCGATTTATACACCTGTTGCATCAGGATTGGCGGACCTAAGTACATGGCCAACTAGAATGCTGGACCAAACCAAAGACAATCATAGCTAAGCCTAGTCGCACATATCTGTCATTTATTATTATACCATTTCGTTTCCTTTCATTCATGTAAATAATATCCTCAAAATTTCACTAAAATCTCATTGTTGTTATATTTTGAAGGACCACGTGGCATTACCAAAGCAATTTTAGATAAATGTGCCAACTCAGTTTGCTATATGGAGCCAAGTTTGATACCCTAGACGTATATCACAAGCTTAGTTGTGACAGTATACAATAAATGAATAATATAAAGGTTCCTGCAAGATCGCGGGTGACAGGTCTTTCATTAGTGCTTTAGAGTGATGCGAAAATACGTTCCTAAGTGCATCCTAAGTGTTGCATTCAGCTGTTTGTTTGCATACATGGATCAAATATTCCATAGCTCTAGCTAAACAGAGATCGGCCTCATTATGTCCAAATTATTCCAAGGATAGTTTTGGCTTTGCCTTTACGGCTGAAGTCTGTGTAGCGCATGTGCTAATGGTTTAATCGATAGCCAGAAAGTACCCATGTCTTTAGCCATATGTATGTCCAAACAAATGTTCTGGTGCTCAAAGGCTGTTGTCACTGTTCTCTGTGCGGATCCCCTCACACTGTGGAGGCCAAGGAAATGAGGAAGCAGACAAGATGGCAAAGGTGGGTGCAGAAGAGAATCAGACAGAAAGCAGGGTTACCCATACAAGGATGAAGACTATCATCAAGTCGCCCTATAGAACACCTCAATCAGAAGATGTCTACCATCATCTCTCGAGGCCAGAGCAAGTGACCATTTTTCGTCTCAGAACTGGACATAATAGACTATACCAACACATGTATAGGCGGTTCCACCTTACGACATCGCCCGCTTGTCCTTGTGGAGAAGCAGAACAGACCACAGAGCACATACTTCAATGTTGCAGTACGTATCAGCTGCTGAGAGAAGAGATCTGGCCTTTGTCAACCTCTTTTCTTGAAAAGCTGTATGGGCCTGTGGAAGAACTGCAGAAAACCACAGATTTCATCTTGAGAACCGCTCTCCAAGTGTGATACCAGCGATCTAAAAGAAGAAGAACACCGTTCTCTGTTCCCGTTCACTGTCTTTCACAGATACCTTTAAATGTGTATCAGGCAGAAAATCTGTGTGACATTTCTACAATGTGAAATTATCATTGATAGAACATAATTGTAGCAATCTGTTGTCAAGCCATTTGTCTTGACGTGTTTGACTAATGACATAACATCAACAATGTAACTAGTCTAGATGTCATAAACTCATTGTGTTGGGCTAGCTGGTAGTCATTCTGTTTTCTCACACTCTTTCCTAACAGCTACTTTTCAGGACTGGCCATTAGGGCATCGCTGTCAAACCGATAACTTGAAGGCAACATCGCAAACTTGAACATATCTTTGCGATGATTGTGGTTTCCCCTGACATGTTGTACCAGCAAATGTTTTGGGATTGCTGCTGTGAATAGACCTTTCCACTTTATCAACCCATCCTATGACGTCATAATCAACTACGCGACGTGTAGAATGACATCATAATGAACGGCGTCATGAATGACGTCGATAAATACGCCACGGACGCATATTTGAAGACGGACTATTACTATTTAATAAATATTCTGTTGAATATTTTGAAACTAATTTGACTGGGCGCACCAAGTCAAATTAGTCCAAAAATATTCAACAGCTTACCTGTATAGTTTTCAGGAAATTGCTAGTTAGGGCATTCGGGGATCGATCAATCCCAACACGGCAAAGTGTGGGTGGAGCTTAGATAAAGATGGGCGGGGCATAGCTAAAACTGGAAAGGTCCAGTGTCGCAGAGCTTGGAATCGTTTCTCTATAAACCGCTCAAGTCAGAATTGTGTGTAATTCATAAAGCCATTTCCCTCGATATGAGCAGGCTCTTAGTGATTTCATCCGACATTATTTCCTAGGTGATAATGTTGTTATGCTTATGCTGGTTGCTCGAGACACTTTGAATGGATTTTCAAATGAAACAATGTATGCTAACAAGTTCTGAATAAGCTTCCTCATAGATAAGGTGTCTGCAGTACTGTGCTGTTGATTAGAGAATTGAAAGCACCCCATGTGGCGATTGTTGGGGATTCACTGTCTGCATTAACGTATCGTTCTTCGATCTCTTTTAGGCCTAGTCTAGAAATGGTTCATGTCATTTTCTTGACCTTTACCACTTTACATGTCATCTGGAATCACAAGATCTGGGGTGGGGTGGGGGGGGGGGAGGGGGGGGGGGGTATCTTCTTTTTTTAACTCTTGTAATGTTCCACTGCCACTTTGAAATTTTGAAACTGTGCTGTAAACACTTTTGCACCATGAATAACACTTTTGTCTCAGATATGTTTAGCCTTCTATAAATCACAGCTGACATATCTTGAAAGAGAACAGACACAGTATCATGGCTACCTCCAATCCTAGATAAGGTACTCTTTCACAGTAGAAATTATCGAACGGCTCACTGTAAACTGACTAGGTATATGTATGGTACTGTGACTAGGTATATGTATGGTACTGTGACTAGGTATATGTATGGTACTATGACTAGGTATATGTATGGTACTGCGACTACGTATATGTATGGTACTGTGACTGGGTATATGTATGGTACTGTGACTAGGTATATGTATGGTACCGTGACTAGGTATATGTGTGGTACTGTGACTAGGTATATGCATGGTACTGCGACTAGGTATATGTATGGTACTGCGACTAGGTATATGTATGGTACTGTGACTAGGTATATGTATGGTACTGTGACTAGGTTTATGTATGGTACTGCGACTAGGTATATGTATGGTACTGCGACTAGGTATATGTATGGTACTGCCACTACGTATATGTATGGTACTGCGACTAGGTATATGTATGGTACTGCGACTGGGTATATGTATGGTACTGTGACTAGGTATATGTATGGTACTGCGACTAGGTATATGTATGGTACTGCGACTAGGTATATGTATGGTACTGTGACTAGGTATATGTATGGTACTGCGACTAGGTATATGTATGGTACTGCGACTAGGTATATGTATGGTACTGCGACTAGGTATGTGTATGGTACTGTGACTAGGTATATGTATGGTACTGCGACTAGGCATATGTATGGTACTGCGACTAGCTATATGTATGGTACTGTGACTAGGTATATGTATGGTGCTGTGACTCGGTACATGTATGGTACTGTGACTTGACTCAGCAACAATGGACCTTTCCAAGTGTATCCATCCATCATATGACATAATTCGATATCATAATAAGTGGCGTGTGTGATGACGTCATAATCATACAGTCATAGATGACTCGCTATAGTCCCTCTTTAATGCTTAATTGCCCGACACGGTGTACGAATTGTATGTCTTTACCATTTAAAAAACATTCTGTTGAATACTCTGAAACTAATTTGGCTGGGCGCTGTTGCTGCCATAGGCGGCAACGGCACCCTGTCAAATTAGTTCCAAATTTATTTAAAAGCTTACCTGTATAGCTTTATGGAAATTGATAATCATGTAGGGCAGGGATCGATCTATCCCAACACGAGCGAGGTGCCGGTGGAGCTTAGCTAGAGATGGGCGGGTATAGCTAAAACTGGAACGGTCCATTTGATTTGCCATATCAATAGATAACGGCGTATCTCCTTATAACGTACACATAGTACAACGTGGTTGTATGCAGTGATCAAGATGGAAAGACTGCATGTTATATGAACGAACTCTGCAGTCATCAATGATGCCGTTCCTTTCCTCCCATTGTCTACTATGTAGTAGAGAATCTGATAAACTGCTTTCACCTTTCTGTACTTGCTGGTTTCTGAATGTGTGTCCAGGCATACTGTTCACCTCAGCACTGTTTTCACACATTTTTGTAGATGTTGACACAAAATATGATTGGTCACAGTTGAATAACACAGCAAGGAATTTAAGAAAACTGGTATGAAAATGTTTCCCCTGTCTCCCTGGAAGTCCAGTCTTTCTCGAGGTCACTAACATCACAGCATTTGCCACACAGTTGTGTGTCTTGAGCAAGAAGATCATCACGTACATTTGTGCTGCAGACCTGATTGCATCATTGCATCAGCTGTGACATTCAGGAAGACCATGGCCAATTTATTCGTCTCTATATGTATTGATATGTTCAGGTCATCTGCAAGGTAGTCACGCATGGGCAATCTCATTTCTCTGTTTGTAAATTCAGTTTTAGTATCGCTGTATTGTAGCAGTTTATTACCTCTATCTCTCAGGTTATCTAATGAATATCCACGCCCATCCTTTAAAGAACAGTATATTTCATTGATAGCTTCACATGAGATTTTCTTGAAGAAATTGATGATTTAGTAGACATTTTCAGTGCTCTGTTATAATCCAGAAGATATGACAATCTTAGGCAGTTTTTATGGAAATAAATATCTGCGCCAAAATCCAAGTGTACATCTTGAAGATCACTAGTATCGGTACGTAGCGAGTCTGCCCAAATTCTATGTTCTGTGGACTCGTCTTTGTGCGGAACATTGTCATATATTACACGTTTCCTTCTATCATCTGTAGTAAGCATCCCCACCCCAATACAGCTATGACTTGTACAGCTGGTGGTATATTAGAGGTTTGCATGCACACTACAGCTGTGACTTGTGCAGCTGGTGGTATATTAGAGGTTTGCATGCACACTATGATCATTCATATTAACCTTTTGTGACTTGTGCAGCTGGTGGTATATTAGAGGTTTGCATGCACACTGTGATCATTCATATTAACCTTTTGTGACTTGTGCAGCTGGTGGTATATTAGAGGTTTGCATGCACACTATGATCATTCATATTAACCTTTTGTTACTTGTGCAGCTGGTGGTATATTAGAGGTTTGCATGCACACTGTGATCATTCATATTAACCTTTTGTGACTTGTGCAGCTGGTGGTATATTAGTGGTTTGCATGCACACTGTGATCATTCATATTAACCTTTTGTGACTTGTGCATCTGGTGCGTATATTAGTGGTTTGCATGCACACTGTGATCATTCATATTAACCTTTTGTGACTTGTGCAGCTGGTGGTATATTAGAGGTTTGCATGCACACTGTGATCATTCATATTAACCTTTTGTGACTTGTGCAGCTGGTGGTATATTAGTGGTTTGCATGCACACTGTGATCATTCATATTAACCTTTTGTGACTTGTGCAGCTGGTGGTATATTAGAGGTTTGCATGCACACTGTGATCATTCATATTAACCTTTTGTGACTTGTGCAGCTGGTGGTATATTAGAGGTTTGCATGCACACTGTGATCATTCATATTAACCTTTTGTGACTTGTGCAGCTGGTGGTATATTAGAGGTTTGCATGCACACTGTGATCATTCATATTAACCTTTTGTGACTTGTGCAGCTGGTGGTATATTAGAGGTTTGCATGCACACTATGATCATTCATATTAACCTTTTGTGACTTGTGCAGCTGGTGGTATATTAGAGGTTTGCATGCACACTGTGATCATTCATATTAACCTTTTGTGACTTGTGCAGCTGGTGGTATATTAGTGGTTTGCATGCACACTGTGATCATTCATATTAACCTTTTGTGACTTGTGCAGCTGGTGGTATATTAGTGGTTTGCATGCACACTGTGATCATTCATATTAACCTTTTGTGACTTGTGCAGCTGGTGGTATATTAGAGGTTTGCATGCACACTGTGATCATTCATATTAACCTTTTGTGACTTGTGCAGCTGGTGGTATATTAGTGGTTTGCATGCACACTGTGATCATTCATATTAACCTTTTGTGACTTGTGCAGCTGGTGGTATATTAGTGGTTTGCATGCACACTGTGATCATTCATATTAACCTTTTGTGACTTGTGCAGCTGGTGGTATATTAGAGGTTTGCATGCACACTGTGATCATTCATATTAACCTTTTGTGACTTGTGCAGCTGGTGGTATATTAGTGGTTTGCATGCACACTGTGATCATTCATATTAACCTTTTGTGACTTGTGCAGCTGGTGGTATATTAGTGGTTTGCATGCACACTGTGATCATTCATATTAACCTTTTGTGACTTGTGCAGCTGGTGGTATATTAGAGGTTTGCATGCACACTGTGATCATTCATATTAACCTTTTGTGACTTGTGCAGCTGGTGGTATATTAGTGGTTTGCATGCACACCGTGATCATTCATATTAACCTTTTGTGACTTGTGCAGCTGGTGGTATATTAGTGGTTTGCATGCACACTGTGATCATTCATATTAACCTTTTGTGACTTGTGCAGCTGGTGGTATATTAGTGGTTTGCATGCACACTGTGATCATTCATATTAACCTTTTGTGACTTGTGCAGCTGGTGGTATATTAGTGGTTTGCATGCACACTGTGATCATTCATATTAACCTTTTGTGACTTGTGCAGCTGGTGGTATATTAGTGGTTTGCATGCACACTGTGCTCATTCATATTAACCTTTTGTGACTTGTGCAGCTGGTGGTATATTAGTGGTTTGCATGCACACTGTGATCATTCATATTAACCTTTTGTGACTTGTGCAGCTGGTGGTATATTAGTGGTTTGCATGCACACTGTGATCATTCATATTAACCTTTTGTGACTTGTGCAGCTGGTGGTATATTAGTGGTTTGCATGCACACTACAGCTGGTGGTATATTAGTGGTTTGCATGCACACTGTGATCATTCATATTAACCTTTTGTGACTTGTGCAGCTGGTGGTATATTAGTGGTTTGCATGCACACTACAGCTGGTGGTATATTAGTGGTTTGCATGCACACTACAGCTGGTGGTATATTAGTGGTTTGCATGCACACTGTGATCAGCTGGTGGTATATTAGTGGTTTGCATGCACACTACAGCTGGTGGTATATTAGTGGTTTGCATGCACACTGTGATCATTCATATTAACCTTTTGTGACTTGTGCAGCTGGTGGTATATTAGTGGTTTGCATGCACACTGTGATCATTCATATTAACCTTTTGTGACTTGTGCAGCTGGTGGTATATTAGTGGTTTGCATGCACACTGTGATCATTCATATTAACCTTTTGTGACTTGTGCAGCTGGTGGTATATTAGTGGTTTGCATGCACACTACAGCTGGTGGTATATTAGTGGTTTGCATGCACACTGTGATCAGCTGGTGGTATATTAACCTGGTTTGTGCACTTGTGCAGCTGGTGGTATATTAGTGGTTTGCATGCACACTGTGATCATTCATATTAACCTTTTGTGACTTGTGCAGCTGGTGGTATATTAGTGGTTTGCATGCACACTGTGATCATTCATATTAACCTTTTGTGACTTGTGCAGCTGGTGGTATATTAGTGGTTTGCATGCACACTGTGATCATTCATATTAACCTTTTGTGACTTGTGCAGCTGGTGGTATATTAGTGGTTTGCATGCACACTGTGATCATTCATATTAACCTTTTGTGACTTGTGCAGCTGGTGGTATATTAGTGGTTTGCATGCACACTGTGATCATTCATATTAACCTTTTGTGACTTGTGCAGCTGGTGGTATATTAGTGGTTTGCATGCACACTACAGCTGGTGGTATATTAGTGGTTTGCATGCACACTACAGCTGGTGGTATATTAGTGGTTTGCATGCACACTACAGCTGGTGGTATATTAGTGGTTTGCATGCACACTACAGCTGGTGGTATATTAGTGGTTTGCATGCACACTGTGATCATTCATATTAACCTTTTGTGACTTGTGCAGCTGGTGGTATATTAGTGGTTTGCATGCACACTGTGATCATTCATATTAACCTTTTGTGACTTGTGCAGCTGGTGGTATATTAGTGGTTTGCATGCACACTGTGATCATTCATATTAACCTTTTGTGACTTGTGCAGCTGGTGGTATATTAGTGGTTTGCATGCACACTACAGCTGGTGGTATATTAGTGGTTTGCATGCACACTACAGCTGGTGGTATATTAGTGGTTTGCATGCACACTGTGATCATTCATATTAACCTTTTGTGACTTGTGCAGCTGGTGGTATATTAGTGGTTTGCATGCACACTACAGCTGGTGGTATATTAGTGGTTTGCATGCACACTACAGCTGGTGGTATATTAGTGGTTTGCATGCACACTACAGCTGGTGGTATATTAGTGGTTTGCATGCACACTACAGCTGGTGGTATATTAGTGGTTTGCATGCACACTACAGCTGGTGGTATATTAGTGGTTTGCATGCACACTACAGCTGGTGGTATATTAGTGGTTTGCATGCACACTACAGCTGGTGGTATATTAGTGGTTTGCATGCACACTACAGCTGGTGGTATATTAGTGGTTTGCATGCACACTACAGCTGGTGGTATATTAGTGGTTTGCATGCACACTACAGCTGGTGGTATATTAGTGGTTTGCATGCACACTACAGCTGGTGGTATATTAGTGGTTTGCATGCACACTACAGCTGGTGGTATATTAGTGGTTTGCATGCACACTACAGCTGGTGGTATATTAGTGGTTTGCATGCACACTACAGCTGGTGGTATATTAGTGGTTTGCATGCACACTACAGCTGGTGGTATATTAGTGGTTTGCATGCACACTACAGCTGGTGGTATATTAGTGGTTTGCATGCACACTACAGCTGGTGGTATATTAGTGGTTTGCATGCACACTACAGCTGGTGGTATATTAGTGGTTTGCATGCACACTACAGCTGGTGGTATATTAGTGGTTTGCATGCACACTACAGCTGGTGGTATATTAGTGGTTTGCATGCACACTACAGCTGGTGGTATATTAGTGGTTTGCATGCACACTACAGCTGGTGGTATATTAGTGGTTTGCATGCACACTACAGCTGGTGGTATATTAGTGGTTTGCATGCACACTACAGCTGGTGGTATATTAGTGGTTTGCATGCACACTACAGCTGGTGGTATATTAGTGGTTTGCATGCACACTACAGCTGGTGGTATATTAGTGGTTTGCATGCACACTACAGCTGGTGGTATATTAGTGGTTTGCATGCACACTACAGCTGGTGGTATATTAGTGGTTTGCATGCACACTACAGCTGGTGGTATATTAGTGGTTTGCATGCACACTACAGCTGGTGGTATATTAGTGGTTTGCATGCACACTACAGCTGGTGGTATATTAGTGGTTTGCATGCACACTACAGCTGGTGGTATATTAGTGGTTTGCATGCACACTACAGCTGGTGGTATATTAGTGGTTTGCATGCACACTACAGCTGGTGGTATATTAGTGGTTTGCATGCACACTACAGCTGGTGGTATATTAGTGGTTTGCATGCACACTACAGCTGGTGGTATATTAGTGGTTTGCATGCACACTACAGCTGGTGGTATATTAGTGGTTTGCATGCACACTACAGCTGGTGGTATATTAGTGGTTTGCATGCACACTACAGCTGGTGGTATATTAGTGGTTTGCATGCACACTACAGCTGGTGGTATATTAGTGGTTTGCATGCACACTACAGCTGGTGGTATATTAGTGGTTTGCATGCACACTACAGCTGGTGGTATATTAGTGGTTTGCATGCACACTACAGCTGGTGGTATATTAGTGGTTTGCATGCACACTACAGCTGGTGGTATATTAGTGGTTTGCATGCACACTACAGCTGGTGGTATATTAGTGGTTTGCATGCACACTACAGCTGGTGGTATATTAGTGGTTTGCATGCACACTACAGCTGGTGGTATATTAGTGGTTTGCATGCACACTACAGCTGGTGGTATATTAGTGGTTTGCATGCACACTACAGCTGGTGGTATATTAGTGGTTTGCATGCACACTACAGCTGGTGGTATATTAGTGGTTTGCATGCACACTACAGCTGGTGGTATATTAGTGGTTTGCATGCACACTACAGCTGGTGGTATATTAGTGGTTTGCATGCACACTACAGCTGGTGGTATATTAGTGGTTTGCATGCACACTACAGCTGGTGGTATATTAGTGGTTTGCATGCACACTACAGCTGGTGGTATATTAGTGGTTTGCATGCACACTACAGCTGGTGGTATATTAGTGGTTTGCATGCACACTACAGCTGGTGGTATATTAGTGGTTTGCATGCACACTACAGCTGGTGGTATATTAGTGGTTTGCATGCACACTACAGCTGGTGGTATATTAGTGGTTTGCATGCACACTACAGCTGGTGGTATATTAGTGGTTTGCATGCACACTACAGCTGGTGGTATATTAGTGGTTTGCATGCACACTACAGCTGGTGGTATATTAGTGGTTTGCATGCACACTACAGCTGGTGGTATATTAGTGGTTTGCATGCACACTACAGCTGGTGGTATATTAGTGGTTTGCATGCACACTACAGCTGGTGGTATATTAGTGGTTTGCATGCACACTACAGCTGGTGGTATATTAGTGGTTTGCATGCACACTACAGCTGGTGGTATATTAGTGGTTTGCATGCACACTACAGCTGGTGGTATATTAGTGGTTTGCATGCACACTACAGCTGGTGGTATATTAGTGGTTTGCATGCACACTACAGCTGGTGGTATATTAGTGGTTTGCATGCACACTACAGCTGGTGGTATATTAGTGGTTTGCATGCACACTACAGCTGGTGGTATATTAGTGGTTTGCATGCACACTACAGCTGGTGGTATATTAGTGGTTTGCATGCACACTACAGCTGGTGGTATATTAGTGGTTTGCATGCACACTACAGCTGGTGGTATATTAGTGGTTTGCATGCACGCTACAGCTGGTGGTATATTAGTGGTTTGCATGCACACTACAGCTGGTGGTATATTAGTGGTTTGCATGCACACTACAGCTGGTGGTATATTAGTGGTTTGCATGCACGCTACAGCTGGTGGTATATTAGTGGTTTGCATGCACACTACAGCTGGTGGTATATTAGTGGTTTGCATGCACACTACAGCTGGTGGTATATTAGTGGTTTGCATGCACGCTACAGCTGGTGGTATATTAGTGGTTTGCATGCACGCTACAGCTGGTGGTATATTAGTGGTTTGCATGCACACTACAGCTGGTGGTATATTAGTGGTTTGCATGCACACTACAGCTGGTGGTATATTAGTGGTTTGCATGCACACTACAGCTGGTGGTATATTAGTGGTTTGCATGCACACTACAGCTGGTGGTATATTAGTGGTTTGCATGCACACTACAGCTGGTGGTATATTAGTGGTTTGCATGCACACTACAGCTGGTGGTATATTAGTGGTTTGCATGCACACTACAGCTGGTGGTATATTAGTGGTTTGCATGCACACTACAGCTGGTGGTATATTAGTGGTTTGCATGCACACTACAGCTGGTGGTATATTAGTGGTTTGCATGCACACTACAGCTGGTGGTATATTAGTGGTTTGCATGCACACTACAGCTGGTGGTATATTAGTGGTTTGCATGCACACTACAGCTGGTGGTATATTAGTGGTTTGCATGCACACTACAGCTGGTGGTATATTAGTGGTTTGCATGCACACTACAGCTGGTGGTATATTAGTGGTTTGCATGCACACTACAGCTGGTGGTATATTAGTGGTTTGCATGCACACTACAGCTGGTGGTATATTAGTGGTTTGCATGCACACTACAGCTGGTGGTATATTAGTGGTTTGCATGCACACTACAGCTGGTGGTATATTAGTGGTTTGCATGCACACTACAGCTGGTGGTATATTAGTGGTTTGCATGCACACTACAGCTGGTGGTATATTAGTGGTTTGCATGCACACTACAGCTGGTGGTATATTAGTGGTTTGCATGCACACTACAGCTGGTGGTATATTAGTGGTTTGCATGCACACTACAGCTGGTGGTATATTAGTGGTTTGCATGCACACTACAGCTGGTGGTATATTAGTGGTTTGCATGCACACTACAGCTGGTGGTATATTAGTGGTTTGCATGCACACTACAGCTGGTGGTATATTAGTGGTTTGCATGCACACTACAGCTGGTGGTATATTAGTGGTTTGCATGCACACTACAGCTGGTGGTATATTAGTGGTTTGCATGCACACTACAGCTGGTGGTATATTAGTGGTTTGCATGCACACTACAGCTGGTGGTATATTAGTGGTTTGCATGCACACTACAGCTGGTGGTATATTAGTGGTTTGCATGCACACTACAGCTGGTGGTATATTAGTGGTTTGCATGCACACTACAGCTGGTGGTATATTAGTGGTTTGCATGCACACTACAGCTGGTGGTATATTAGTGGTTTGCATGCACACTACAGCTGGTGGTATATTAGTGGTTTGCATGCACACTACAGCTGGTGGTATATTAGTGGTTTGCATGCACACTACAGCTGGTGGTATATTAGTGGTTTGCATGCACACTACAGCTGGTGGTATATTAGTGGTTTGCATGCACACTACAGCTGGTGGTATATTAGTGGTTTGCATGCACACTACAGCTGGTGGTATATTAGTGGTTTGCATGCACACTACAGCTGGTGGTATATTAGTGGTTTGCATGCACACTACAGCTGGTGGTATATTAGTGGTTTGCATGCACACTACAGCTGGTGGTATATTAGTGGTTTGCATGCACACTACAGCTGGTGGTATATTAGTGGTTTGCATGCACACTACAGCTGGTGGTATATTAGTGGTTTGCATGCACACTACAGCTGGTGGTATATTAGTGGTTTGCATGCACACTACAGCTGGTGGTATATTAGTGGTTTGCATGCACACTACAGCTGGTGGTATATTAGTGGTTTGCATGCACACTACAGCTGGTGGTATATTAGTGGTTTGCATGCACACTACAGCTGGTGGTATATTAGTGGTTTGCATGCACACTACAGCTGGTGGTATATTAGTGGTTTGCATGCACACTACAGCTGGTGGTATATTAGTGGTTTGCATGCACACTACAGCTGGTGGTATATTAGTGGTTTGCATGCACACTACAGCTGGTGGTATATTAGTGGTTTGCATGCACACTACAGCTGGTGGTATATTAGTGGTTTGCATGCACACTACAGCTGGTGGTATATTAGTGGTTTGCATGCACACTACAGCTGGTGGTATATTAGTGGTTTGCATGCACACTACAGCTGGTGGTATATTAGTGGTTTGCATGCACACTACAGCTGGTGGTATATTAGTGGTTTGCATGCACACTACAGCTGGTGGTATATTAGTGGTTTGCATGCACACTACAGCTGGTGGTATATTAGTGGTTTGCATGCACACTACAGCTGGTGGTATATTAGTGGTTTGCATGCACACTACAGCTGGTGGTATATTAGTGGTTTGCATGCACACTACAGCTGGTGGTATATTAGTGGTTTGCATGCACACTACAGCTGGTGGTATATTAGTGGTTTGCATGCACACTACAGCTGGTGGTATATTAGTGGTTTGCATGCACACTACAGCTGGTGGTATATTAGTGGTTTGCATGCACACTACAGCTGGTGGTATATTAGTGGTTTGCATGCACACTACAGCTGGTGGTATATTAGTGGTTTGCATGCACACTACAGCTGGTGGTATATTAGTGGTTTGCATGCACACTACAGCTGGTGGTATATTAGTGGTTTGCATGCACACTACAGCTGGTGGTATATTAGTGGGTTTGCATGCACACTACAGCTGGTGGTATATTAGTGGTTTGCATGCACACTACAGCTGGTGGTATATTAGTGGTTTGCATGCACACTACAGCTGGTGGTATATTAGTGGTTTGCATGCACACTACAGCTGGTGGTATATTAGTGGTTTGCATGCACACTACAGCTGGTGGTATATTAGTGGTTTGCATGCACACTACAGCTGGTGGTATATTAGTGGTGTGCATGCACACTACAGCTGGTGGTATATTAGTGGTTTGCATGCACACTACAGCTGGTGGTATATTAGTGGTTTGCATGCACACTACAGCTGGTGGTATATTAGTGGTTTGCATGCACACTACAGCTGGTGGTATATTAGTGGTTTGCATGCACACTACAGCTGGTGGTATATTAGTGGTTTGCATGCACACTACAGCTGGTGGTATATTAGTGGTTTGCATGCACGCTACAGCTGGTGGTATATTAGTGGTTTGCATGCACACTACAGCTGGTGGTATATTAGTGGTTTGCATGCACACTACAGCTGGTGGTATATTAGTGGTTTGCATGCACACTACAGCTGGTGGTATATTAGTGGTTTGCATGCACACTACAGCTGGTGGTATATTAGTGGTTTGCATGCACACTACAGCTGGTGGTATATTAGTGGTTTGCATGCACACTACAGCTGGTGGTATATTAGTGGTTTGCATGCACACTACAGCTGGTGGTATATTAGTGGTTTGCATGCACACTACAGCTGGTGGTATATTAGTGGTTTGCATGCACACTACAGCTGGTGGTATATTAGTGGTTTTCATGCACACTACAGCTGGTGGTATATTAGTGGTTTGCATGCACACTACAGCTGGTGGTATATTAGTGGTTTGCATGCACGCTACAGCTGGTGGTATATTAGTGGTTTGCATGCACACTACAGCTGGTGGTATATTAGTGGTTTGCATGCACACTACAGCTGGTGGTATATTAGTGGTTTGCATGCTCGCTGTGATCATTCATATTAACCTTTTAACCCTTGAATTTGTTCAAGAAAATTCAAATTTTCTCATAGAAAATGTCCATTTTCAGACCAAGAGACAATTTCTTTTTAATTTACCACTGGAATGACTGCCTCGGTTATCGAGTCAGTGATTCCAGTGGTAAATTTTCAAAAATGGGCTTCTCCTGGTCAGCAAATGGACATTTCCCAAGACCGCTGTAGAAGCCGTTTTGTGGCTGATATGAGTGTTAAAGGGCTAAGAGAGACTTTAAAGTATTGTGTTTTGTAGTAACCCGTAAGTAATTGGAAGCGGGCAGCGTACGTAGTGAATATTCGTAATCTAACACGCCCACAATACCTATTCTAGACATTTTAGAATCCATGATAGCCAGGCTTTATTTTGAGGTATGAATATCTTGGTTGTTATTATTATGACTGTTAATGTTAATAATTTCTGAGAATTCTGATTCGTACGTCTTCCAGAGGTAAAACGGCATAATTCCGAATATGTCTGAACATGAAACCATTGTAGAAAATGGTGTCTACTATTCCGGGAGCCCAGAGCGATTTGTTCTAAAACTTGAGCTCGAAGGGTTTTCGGTGCGGGTCCTGTAGTGGCCAAAGGTGGCTTTAGAACGGGCATTCTTAAGCTTCGCTAGTGGTGCGTCTGACAGGGGGCGCCTCTCAAAGTATCCCAAACATTTTAGTTAATCTCAAATTCGAGCACAGCAACGAAATTTGTCTCAAAACATAGCCACTGGTCCATTGATGTCAGAGCACGTACTTAAGAATGAATTTTTGGTTCCCCACTCAAGAACAGGTCAACGGCCAGCGCAGGCTATATCCATCGATGAACTAATTGAGAAGTAATATTTGGTGTACAAATACAACATGTACATTTATTTCGTATTTTCAAAAACTGATCAAAAGAAACAAATAATATGTCAACTGACAAACAATATCCATATGGGTATATTTAGACTTAAATAGAATTTTTTTAAACTACTTCGTACACACATGATTTTCTGTCTTAAGATGTGAATAATATATCAGCTGACAAACAATATCCATATGGATATATTAAGCTGAAATAGACTTAAACAATAACTACTTCCTACGCGCAAGAGTTGCTGGCTTAACAGCGATTCTCAAAGTCTGTCATAATTGTGATTTCAGAGGAGCACTATAAATCTTCATCATCAGATTCCAGAGTGTGCTCATCACCTGAAGATATGTTCTCCTCATCACACTCATCGGTATCAGTGAGTTCTCCTTAATCTGAGATCAATTGGTCAGGGAGCTGAAGCCATCAAACCAGATGATTATTTAGCCACCATTGCATAGCTCTCACCAATCATCAACAGAAGGATATTGATTTCTGTGCGGTTGGTCAGCCCTCACCCACATTTTGTCCACGAAAGAAGCATGTTTCGCGTGTTGCACATGTTGGTACGAAAACACCCCCACCCCACCACCGGCAAATCACTGGTGTAACCCTCACACGTCAGCGAGAGAGAGAGAGAGAGAGAGAGAGAGAGAGAGAGAGAGAGAGAGATTTTATCTTAACTTGGGTCAAGTTCGTCGACTGCGCATGATCAGTAAACCAGCAAACTGACAATAGTTAGCGAGTCGACTCTCTCTCTCTCTCTCTCTCTCTCTCTCTCTCTCTCTCTCTCTCTCTCTGTCTCTCTCTCTCTCTTTCTTGCGGGGTTTTTATGTGGTTCCCGTTGCTCCTAGTGCACACCCTTTGAATTTTGTTTCGAGTACCATCTAGCGTTTTTTGAGAGATTTGAACCATGGTTTTATTTCGGCGCCGTTATGAGTTGAGCCGACATGGAACCTATAACTAGCCCACAAATAATGGCATTTATCTTTATGAATTGTTGTGCAATAATAGCAAACAGATCAATCGGACTGATAACGCACTGATAACGTGATCTAAAACTTTCTGTCAGTCAGAGATGTCATTGTATGTCAATAACCTGTTTGGCATTGTAAAGCAAAGAGGAGCCCACTAGCAACAGTCTGATTCAGCATTGGGTACATGACTAGGATCATATCAGCGAATATTCACTCTGTGAACCAATGACTGGAATGGATTCAAAGTCTCTCTCCGGTTAATGCTGCCATGGCTAACTGTTTATGACAATGTCAAATAGTGACGTTGGTTAGCTGACATTTGGCTAGATATGTCTTCGATTCCGGCTGTACTTGAGGTGTTCATGTCTGACCTGATATTCCAGTATGCCATTGGATTTATGGATTGAGTGTACAATGAACAAGGCATCCAAAATGAAGGATGGCTCGACATGTTTACTTAAGGGCGCAAAGGCATTGTACAGTCGTGCATAGAATGCAAATAATGTGAACGAAATAGAGTATTCTTTGCATATTCTTGTAATAGTAGTGATTCAGCTTTTCAGTTCCTTTAATTAATATGCATTCCAACAAATGCTACATCAGGCAACAAGGGACAAGACATAACTACAGTTGACTGAACAACAAAATCAAGTGACTTTCCATACTCTTCTTTCATCGCTTGGTCAGACACTCTGCTTCACCAGAAACAATTCAGAATATGACATAGTTCATAATCAAAAGCATCTACGGCGACATTGAGCATTGTACTTGACGATGCCCGTACAAAAATGGGTGAGTATGAAACGAAAATCAACTATGAGAATTTCACTAAATGAAAATCCACATGGTCTCCGGTCTCACAAAGTAAACTATCAAACGTATGCTTGGTTTCCTTTTAACCATGCAAGGCTCCGCAATCTCCACATCTCTATGGGTGGCAGATATTGAGTGCTATATGTGTGCCCATAGCTATAGCTAGCCAGCACCCCTATTCACTCTGTGGTCATCCTTGACGGACATGCATCATAGGTGACGATGAGAGTATTGATGGCGTTGCAAATTTGAGATTGTTTAATTTGGCAAGGGTAACAAGTCAACTTATTTTAGTTAGCCCCTTCAAAAATCAGTCCTAGATAAACCAAACTCCCTATGATGCTTGCATATTCTGTTGTATATTTGAAATTAATCTAACGGGAAATCACTACTGCCTAATACAGCAACGTCTTCCAAACTGATTAATTTCAGACAAGTGAACAGATTTCTCGTATGGGTGTCCAAAACTGAGGAACGTGGAATTCATCTGAAAAGGTTTTGAGAATCTTATAGGTTATAAATTAATCAAATATCGTACGAGTTATGTCAATCCACAGTGGTTTTCTTTAAATTAATATTCTTATATATAAAGTAATAATACATAGGAGAAGACCCTGTCTTGGGTTCCGTGATCAATTTTCAATAATGCATTTTGATTAGCTTCAATTTAACTCATGCCATGGTTTGGTCTGATAATTACCTAGTCTACACCAGGAAAACTGATGTTACCGTCGGCCATCTTGGAAAACGCCCTCTGCTGGATGTTCCCCAAACCTTTTTTACCCGACTCATTTTTTCAATGGCTCTTATGGGGACCTGTACATCGTGTTCAAAACAAGCTCCCCAAACTCTGCCCACGGGTCCCATGGTAGTATATTCTCGTAAAAGTAACATGTCTAACTCCATCATGGAACACTGTACGAGCGTTATACCTTGATGGATTTACATTATGGTGAATATTTTGAAAGTAATTTGGTTGGGCGCTGTTGCTGCCAAATATCAAATAAGATATGGGATTCTGGAACGCCGACATTCAAAGTACATAAATCGATCCTAGCACGCGCAAAGTGTGCGTGGAGGTTAGCTAGAAATGGGTGGGGCATAGCTAGAAATGAATCACTGTATTAACAATAGATGAGTCAAATTAATTTCCCTCGACCACGAACGCCCACCCCTCTTCTCCTTACGTAGAATGGTGGTTCTGTGGAGCTCTCTCCTCCTCCCGTTGAATGGATCTCCGGGGGTGGGGGACTAACCTCCTCCTTCCGTAGAATGGTGGCTCTGTGGAGCCCTCTCCTTCTCCCGTTGAATGTGGGTTCTGTGGACCCTCTTCTCCTCCTGTTGAATAGGTTTCCGAAGGACTAATCTCCTCCTGCCACAGAATGGTTAGCTGGATCTCTCCAGGAATATTTTGAAATCTAGATGAACTACTACATTTCTGGAGGTAAATACTAGCCTTCAGTTTGATGTTAAATTATTGCACCTTCACCCTGAAAAATATACATGATCTCAGGGATACATTGATGTTGCATTTTCAGACGCCAATACTTAAATCGGTATTGAATCATGACGACAGCATATAATTTATGCACCCAACCAAAGCTTTGTGATGCCTTAAATTGTGACACCCATTGGCACGTGCCTCCTTACACTCTCTTCATATTCAGACTAATGCGAATGGGTTGGTGGGGTGGGAATAAAATCGGAGGTTTCAAATGCACCCTTGATACGCATGTCTAAGTGCATGGGATCAGCGAGTAGCACTATTTATGATAGCTTGTTTAATCGTGTCTTTGTCCTTATCTTCCTTGTTGTTAACAACAACAACAACAACCAAACCACCACCACCACCACCACCACCACCACCACCACCACCACAACAACAACAACAACAACAACAGCAGCAGCAGCAGAGGCCGCCGTCGCCGCCGTCGCCGCAGAAGCAGCAGCATTAACGGTAACACAAAAACTATCGGCAACGAGAATGACATCGACAAGGACGTTGACAACGGCAATGTAGAGATAATATACAGCTGAGAAATCACCGAACACGTTTCCAGAAACAAAATAAAACGCACTGCTAAATATTTTGAATGTAATTAAATTGTGAATCTCAAAAATGCTTGTATTTGATTTGTCGATGGTGGCCATCTTTACACCATCCACTATGCTCCTTTTACGAAAAAGCGGGATAGGATGACCGATTGGTTAGGTTATATGCGTTCTTACCCATCGATCACGCTTCGTGTCTCTGCGCGTTAACATCTTACCTAAGTGGAAACAGGCAATCTTCGACACTCCTCATTGCCGCCCCTCACCCACCCCCCACCCCCACCCCCTCAACACCCCCCCCCCCACACCCCAGCAAATAAATGGGGACCGGTGTAAAAACTGGAGATGGTAGCCACAATGGCCTGAAATAAAAACCAGTCCATGTATAGTCTGAAAGGGACCTAGAAATTCAAGATTCGATATCGGCCAACCAAACTAATAACCTCTTCTTCCTTTCACGAACACTTGAATACGTGTCATTATTCATGCAGATAAGCGCCTAATTATTAATCTCTTTCCCAATAAATTTCATTATTAACTCTTTCACTGACTCCATCCTCTGTTCATCGCGCTGATAAATTGTTGATTATTTTGAAAATACTGCGGGTTGGAAATGGTATTGTCTAGATAGCTACAATTCCGAGACAATTTAGGTTTAAAACATTAAGTATAAGGATACTCACATCGCAATGAAGTGTTTCGGGTATGTTTGTTAGTGTTCAAAGAATTAAAGAAAGGTGAAGTAAGAGGTAATTAATGTCCTGCTACATGTGAACCATTCAAACATAGCCAGCGACGCGTTAACCCTTTGACCCGAATGATCAAATACGAGAAATCATGTACAATGCTAGACATATAGTGGTGAATATCGTAAGGAGTAAGGGAAATGTAAGTGTGTAGGCTGACCAATATACGTAATTTCTACGCCATGATAGGGTTGTCCGAATATCACTGGTGAAATATCCTTGCCATTCAGGGTGTATGTAGCGCAATGGGAATGCCACTGGTCAGTCCCTAGCTGTGTCCTGGCCTCCTGGACAGGGCATCGCTTTGCTAAGGACTGTACTGCAAAGTCTGTAAAAGTAGGCTACGCGTTTCTGGTGAAGAAAATGTATTAAAACATTTTCAGAAGTCAGAATTAGAAGCAAAATTATCAAAGAATGAAATACCGAGCTCCAGCACCACCAGACTGCGGGAACGTGGACATAGTACTTGATTTCCCTTTTGCGAAGAGAAGTCAAGTTACCTCCCTTTGTACCAAAGGGTATCTATCAGGCTGGGTAGTATTATTTAGTCAGGAAAATACTATTTTTTATAATTTACGCCTGCATCCCGGGTGAATATGACTTCACTTTTCTTCACCGTGCCATGTTTTCAGATCATATTAGTCAACTACTTTCTTCAAAACCGTAGAACGTAGGTCCTTATGATTGTTTCCGAGCTCCATCGGTGTCAAATTTTGAAGTCCATCATTCTGTTTGTCAGGATTCCTATGTTGAACCGAAGAATTGCCTTATAAGAATCGATGAATACATCCCCGTCTAAACGAGTACACCAATGGCTAAGTATCAGTAGAAAACAATGGACTGGTCTGAACGGGTATGTAGGCCTACAACGGTTTTAAGTGAAAGCGCAGATAACGCTGGCGGAACATACCTAGAAATGGGCGGGGAATAGCGTGAAATGGATTATTACCGTGAAGTCATGTAGGTGATTGGTAAATGAACATACCGGTTCCAGTGAATATGGCTCTGGACGAAGTCAGAATATTTGATTTTATTCCTGACATTTTCAACTAGTATACGAGAACCATACTTCAGCAGTACGGGCGACTAGGTTCCAAGATGATGTATCCACAGAATAAAACCCAGCCCAATTCGAGTATGTCCAAAGGTTCTAAGTAAAACAGACATCGTTCGATAAAAAGGAATTTTCCAATGTGGGAAATCACGTGTGATTCTTGAGGCATGGGCGATCGATTTCAAGTCTTAGACGTCTGTATCAGTAAGTCACCATACTGGTTTAGGTGAACAGCAACTAAGACTGACCAGTTCGTTTTGTTCTTGAATTTCTCAAACACTAGAAAGTCTATAGACTAATATTCTTAATGCTACAATTAGTAAAAGAACTCCAAACAAACTTTAAATCATTTACGAGGTAGGAGGTATTATTTCAAATTTTTTAGAACTCATTTTGCTGCAAGCTGATCCAGTCCACGGGTAACTACTTCAGAATATTTCGGGGTTCTTCTATAACTATGATTAAGATATCGCGATTTAAAAGCGGCATAGGGTTAGTGATATCATTCACTTTGAAAGGCAGAAATAAGTCTTTCTTTGGCATGGGAACGGCCACATTAATAATTTATTAATAAACTTACATGCGCCATTATTTTGAAAAGGAAATTGCAATATTCTTAGTATTAATTCTATTGAATATTGATGTTCTCATGAAGCTTTCAATGGACTCGTGATTATTCATCTCTGGTATTCAATGGAACCATCCAGTAGTGTACACCGCCTCACCGCACATGGCTATAGAAAGTAATATTGAAATTCGAACATCCAAACTTTATGTAGAATCCATACAAAGAAATTTTAATAATATCAGCCTAGGCCCAGGATTTATAAAAATACATTTAATTTAAAGAAAACCGGTTTCCGTTGATAATGCCTTTGATGTAAAGTATATTTGAAGTGGACCGGGCAGATCGTTTTGACAAACGCAGAGGTGGAAAAAGCATCAATCTGTCGCTAAATAAACACACCACTATGAATGAAGGAACATGTTTTGATGTTCAGACGTACTACGCTATGCACGACGACGATAACGACGACGACGACGACGACGACGACGACGACGACGACGACGACGACGATGACGACGACGACGACGACGACAAGGTGGTGGTGATATTGGGTGTGTTGGCGTTTGTGGTAGTGGTGGCGGTTAGGGTACGCTTGGGGTGGTGAGGATGGTGGTGGTGGTGATGATGGAGTGCTGGTGGCGGTGGCGGCGGCGGCGACAGGGCTAGTAGTGGCGGTAGTGGTAGTGATGGAGTAGCAGTGGTGGTGTCAGTGTTGTCGCGCGGTGGTGATGGCGATGGCGATGGCGATGGCGACGGCGTTGTTGTTGTTGTTATTGTTGTTGATGTTGTTATTGTGGCAGCAGCGACGGCGGCGGCACCGGTGGCGGCGGTAGTGGTGGTGTTGGCGGTGGCAGTGACGTTGACAGTGGCGTGGTACTGGTGACGGCGGTGGTTGTTGTTGTTGTTGTTGTTGTTGTTGTTGTTGTTGTGCCGCTGGCGGTGGTAGCAGTGGCAGCAATAAGGGTATCTTGTCCAACAACGTCGGTGGGGAGGTGCTGTATGAAGGCAGAGTTTATTATTTGCGTGATCGGTTTGAAGATGCATACTTAAAGAGTCCATAGGTGATGATGTCGGTTCCAGCTGCACGTCCATTTCTAGAGCCTTAATCTCCTTCTGAACTTTTTCAGTTGTTTTACTTCGTGTATGTAGTGGCATATTCTCGCCTTCAAATTGGCATAATGCTTCAGTCGTTCCATGATCTAGTGAGTATGGCATTGCGTTCTCGGTATAACATTGTGTGGTCTTTGCTCTGACCACTTTGATGGATAAGGAGCCGTAGTGCCAGCTTTGTCATCCTCTTACGTTCGTCACTGATGTTTTAATGCATTTGAGTACTCTTGATAGATCATCATTCCGGCTTGAGCTTATGTCAATAGCTCCTATCCGTTCCTCGAGGCTTCTCTTGTATGACAGTTGGGCGGTGGTGTCATTGACGAGCCTCTCTAAGTCAAAGTTGACTTTAACACATTGCTTACCATGGTGCGTATGCAACAGGCGAATGTGCTTCATTTGAAGGCGCGAGACAACTGGTTTGCGATTAGAGTTAAGGTATGTCTCCATATGAACTTGAAGTAGTGCTTTTGCACTAACTCTACACATGAATTTGGTTTTAAGGCAGTTGGTGTGTTCTTTGGAGTCTGTGTCTAGTCTATGTTCCGTGGGTGGTGTGTCCTGTCCATGTTGTACGGTGAAGGCATAGGAGCAAGTCCGTGTTTGTGGTGAAGATGGCATGAATCTCTATTCCAAAATGGTTAGTCCCAATGGCATTGCTTTGATAATCTCTTTATTATGTGTCTCCTAGTTCCATAGATGCTCTAAGTGTAAGCCACTGCACTCTATAACTCTCCTATTTCGCAGGAATCCAATGGTGATATTCATTACCAATATATCGAAGAGCCACAAACATGAAATTAATCCTGCCAACACTCTTAACAATAAGGCAACTCTGGCAACTCTTTGGTCTAAGAGAAAATCGTACTCCAGACGTAGGTAACATACAACTCTATGTGTCCGGATTATTCCGGAACAAAGTACATAAGTACTATATCTCTACTTCTTGGATATAATATCAGAGCATTTAGGTTTTGACAGTACATGAAATGCGAAATACATTATCCAATAATTCTTTGGCAGAATCACATTTGTTCTGCATCATATCTAGGCATCTATCTTGTGTGCGTGCATGTGTGGGTTGTTGTGGGATGGGTTTGCACGTGTGTATACATACGAGGATCCGTGTACGTAAGTGTGTGCGTGCGTGTATGTGTTCATGTGGCTGTCCATGTCCGTATCTGCCCACACCCATCATATTAGAAATCTTATATGTGAATATTTTCGAAGTTGGAAACAATCTGTGTGTCCGAATTCATAGCATGCCTCTGATCTCTCCACCCGAATAGCAATTACCGCATGACGCGGACACCAATCGTGTGCGTGCGTGCGTGCGTGCGTGCGTGCGTGCGTGCGTGCGTGCGTGCGTGCGTGCGTGCGTGCGTGCATGCGTGTATGCGTACGTGCGTGTATGTGTGCGTGCGTGCGTGCGTGCGTGCGTGCGTGCGTGCGTGCGTGCGTGCTTGCTTGCTTGCTTGCGTGCGTGCGTGCGTGTGTGTCGGGACATCTAATATGAAATGATACGATTTCACTAGAAATAGCCTCTGAAAATACTTTTTCAAGCGTCAAACGCATAAATAAATTAAGCAAATAATAAAACTGCATGATTTTGTGGTATGTTCAGAATAATGCAGTGTTTTCTGAAGGAAAATAGCATACCGTCTGACCTGTTTATATCGGATGATGTTCATGGGCCATAAGGAAGTGAGACATAAAGCCGTACATGTACACACAAAACAACATATTTCACAACAACATTTTGGGGCCAAATAATGGTTGTTCCTTAAGACGGATGGTACTAATACTACCCATCTGAAAGAAAGACCAAACCTTGGAACCGCTAAAGTAAGCTTCCGTTATGGACGGGTTTAGCTGTATAGCTTATGAATATACAGGAATGTCGCCAGGTGAAAGGAAAGTTGTTTGAATAAGGCGAGACTGGTTGCGTGAAAGAAACCATAATTAATGGAATGGAATAATCATTCAATGACGTACATACCTGGGAGGTGAATTCACCTGTTCTGTATGAACAATGCGCATTCCGAAAGTCATAAACGCCGACATACGGTGAAATATATGTGAAGTATGCTGACTACTTCGTAAGGATGTTGACTCGATGTCTTTTTGGTCGTTCTTATGGCACCAATGGCATTTATTTAAACAATTTACAAATTAATTAACATGTGTTTGCTGGATAGGGTTCTGTTAATCGCATATCTAATATATAAAATGAAATAACTATTTTGTGAACATTGAGCATGTCATATAAGTGTCTTTGTTCTAAATATACTCGTATTAAAACTCCAGAAAGTCTAAATAGAGTTAGTCTTGATAATATAAAATTGTTATATGGTACATTTTGCCAAGCTTTCGCACATAAATGTGCTTCATCAGATGATGAAGCACGTCTATGCGCTAAAGCTTGTTAAAACAAATAAGTTAGTCTGCCTACATTACCATATCCTAATCTTTTTATAGTATATTATTAAGATGGTATCCATGACTTGCCAATAGAATTTCCCACAAGGCTCATTCATTGCATGATCATAAGATGCATGATTTTGCATTTAGAACAGACATAGGACCATTTTTCGCGCTGGTTCTTCCTAATTATTAATTATCACGAAGAATTTGGATTTCATCATTCCAGTCGCTCATACCAACTCCTAACAAAGAATTAAGACAATTTAATGCTCTGTCTAAGGAACATTCGGGTAGCCGGTGAACAGGTTGTATCATACACCCTCGTGTTCTGCGTATAATCGTATCCCTTACGCTACATAAATAGAAACGAATCATAATGGACCATCTTTAGGAAAAACTATGCCAAGAGACGGTTCTAAGATTCCTGCAGAACCCTCAGCACAAAACTAATACTGTTGCTAATAGACCCAACTACCTTCACAGGAAGTTAATGAGACGGACCACTCTCTATGGAGTGGACGTTTCAGCTCAAAGCTTAACACTTATCCATTGTGTCTAAAGGTTCATTTCGTCTAGGTCCAAATGATTTCCTGAGCCCATGAATAAAGCCCACAAAGAATTAAACTGTCACAAATGGCTAGAACGTATCCGAAGCCCAGCTTTTGACCAGGGCAGTGGTGATGGGTCGATGATTTAGTGGTGGCGTAGTGATCGAGTCTTCACAGTTTAATTTAGGTGGTCTTTATGCCAGAGCCCGAACCTCATCTAATAAAGCTACACGGTGTTGGGAGGTGCGCAGTAAAATCTGTCAGTCTTCGGAATTTACTGCACGTTCGTATCTAATAAAACTTAGTACACGGTCAAGAGCAGAGGATTGGCAAGTTCAATCAGTGAATTTCCGGAAACCCATACCACATATATTAACGATTGGTCAATAATGAGTACTTAAACAAGGCTAACGTAGGAGACGTGTGATTGTCTTGCTCTGCTTGATCATTCCTAGGTATCGTAAAACTAGAGTTGCAATATTCTCAAATGGACCACTAAAGGTGCGAATTTCGGATAGAAAAAGAAATTTTATGAATAATACGAGAGAGAGAGAGAGACAGAGAGAGAGAGAGAGAGAGAGAGAGAGAGAGAGAGAGAGAGAGAGAGAGAGAGGGAGGGAGATAGAGAGAGAGAGAGAGAGAGAGAGAGAGAGAGAGAGAGAGAGAGAGAGAGAGAGGGAGAGAGGGATAGAGAGAGAGAGAGAGAGAGAGAGAGAGAGAGAGAGAGAGGGTGCGAGAGAGAGGAGGGGGAGAGAGAGCGAGAGAGAGAGGTGGTGGATGAATGTAGAGGCAGGGAGAGTGGGAGGGAGAGGGAGGGGATAGAGATGCTACCATACCAGATTATAGATTATTGTAATTTATAAAATACTGCACATGCACATGTATTCTTCCGCTGTATCGAGATAGCACACCTTCTGATAACACTGTTCCCCAGAACCGTAACCATTTGAACACGAGATTTCGATAATATCAATTTCGAAGTAACTATAGAAGTAAGTTGTTGACCATTTTGAAAGCAATTTGGCAGGAACATGTTGTTGTCATTGACAGCAATAAGTTCTAGTCAAATTAGCATCAAATTGGTAAACAGAATAGTTCTGGCATGGTAGATGATTCTTTGTTTATTCTTTTGCATCCAAATGGTTAGTGATTACACAGCAGTCGATTTGGTTCCAGACTCAATGTTCCGTCTTCAGAGCGAGTCACTTGGTGTAAAAATAAGGAAATGACGAATAATGAACATGGCAATCATTGCTCAATCGCTGAGTGACGAGGCACTCTCACAAAGGTCTCTTCACAGATGTCGCTAGCCAGCCGGATCTTCTAGTTGATCGTCAACTGTTTGCTCATGTCGGCCTTCAATAAAATTGATAGAAGTCGGATCTATCCAACTTGATAGAAGTTGGATCCATCCAAATTTATAGAAGTCTGATCCATCCTGAGATAACACGTTGTTGAAGGAAAATTGTACGGACTGCTCACCCAAACCTTTGACACTGGTTCAGATGAATTTATTCTATTATTTAGGCTCTTCGGCAGTGTAGACTAGGGATCTTAGCATGCATGGGTAAGGAATCGGTCCTGACAAGAAAGTCGGCTCATGAACCATTTTCACCAGGAGAACAATGCCAGTACGTTCTATGAAATGTCTCCCTTGATGATATATTCTTTTAGCCTAATGTAACGCAGATCGACTGGTCAGGTATGGACCATCCCAGCCAGTCTGGGTCCGGAACCACCAGGCCGGTTACTTTCCAAACACGACCCCCTGGGTAGGACGATATGCATGTATAAAGCCATATATGAGAGGTTCGTAAAACGACTAAGTCCGCGAGATCGCCTAGCGTGCATGCGTATGCGTCAGAGATTGCTAGACAACGCGTGTTAGCGTTGAGGAGAAATAGCATCTTATTTTGTACCGAGTTGGTACACGTAATTACTTCAAATTGCACCGTTCTCGTCGTTCTTGGTCTCGATCATGACCGGAATGAAGCGAGAATTCCAAAAGTCTTTACTAGTTTTAAATCGGTTAAGAATTGACAGAGTTATGGCTAAATGAGCCAGCAAATTCTTTTCAGAATATTGAACCCCATAGGCTTAGCGCATGCACACTCTCAGTGCATGGGTACGATAACGCGTCACGTGGCCTGATTCCCTGCCTCTGAGGCGCGCTCGCTGGTTGGCTGTGGCGCTCCAGCTGTGACGTCACAGGCAGTATAAAAGGGGTTGAAAAAGCAGATTCAGTAGCAGTCAGGCGGTGGTGAGGTACCTGGTCTGAGAGAACGAGTCGATCGGACTGCTAACTACAGCAGATACTAGACAGCTGTTGTTGTGCCATTCGGTTTTGAGCATTCATCGTCTCTGTTGTGCTAGCCACCACATCCGCAACCACCAGTTTTTGTAAGCTCCCGGGAGGATATCACTTGGGGGCAAGAAAGAAATTAAAGTCAGGTAGTCCAAGCCACTACTTCGACAAAGGGACCTTTCATGTGGATCGGCCTTTTCTCCCCGATGTAGCTCGTCGTCCAGTAACAGGCGCGAGTGACGTGCTCTGTGATCACTCGCCAAATCTGCCATACCATGCAACCAGTGGTGTAGAACAATCCGCACATCATGTGTTAGTCTTTTAGACATTTTTGACCGGAGTTAGGGGATATTGCCTGATGCATCGTGTGAGCTATTCGATGCATCTCGTCTTGTGATCTGTCAGAATGCATTCACATTATTAACATTAGCCCTTCAAGAACTATAGGGCAGCTTCAATTTCGGCACCAGTACGGAATTTTTAACACTCCATAGTTCATAACTATTTATGTAGACATGACGATCTACTCGCCATCCGTGTCCGCAAACCCTCTTCTTCACTTTTCCTGAGAATGAGCCGCATACGCAGTGTGCCTGCAGGTTTTCCTAGCAGCCAACTTCTGTATCATGCCATCTCGCATTCTGATTGTGTTACAACTATTGTGACTCTAGAACTGTTTTTGTTTATTTTATATAAAATCTCTTGGACCACAGTATCACTAGGCTACACTATATAGCAACAACATCCGCACAACCTTGTTCCCCACACAGTATACATTTTTCACTGTGGTCGCTGTTCATGTTTTCACTATGCAAACATGACATGCTGTCGACTAAACCTAGACTGTTCTAGCTCGATAGGATAGGTTTATAGTAGTAGGGACGATTACTCGTTAGGAGACATGTCATGTTAGTCTCTTTTCCGGGAGTAGCGGATATGTAACACCACACATCGGCTAGATAATACAAATTGACCATTTACCTTAAGCCCTCCATAATGAGCAACTGTCTCTGTCTATATTCCACCAGCCCTCGGGGTATTAATTGTCTGACTCTTCCTCCGTCACGTTATTTAGAGCGGACTTTGGAACTACTGTGGTTTCAGTGCGCCTAGAAATAAAGTGTCGATCACCGCAAACACCTCACCTCCACACACCCCGCCCCTTGTATCTTCGGATACTGGTTAGTTAGAAAACCCCGCCAAAGTAGGAAATACTGCGAACATATATTATAGTTACTGGCCTGCAGTGCATCTCTGGGCGACTTTACTTAACCCTAACGTCAGGTAAATGTTAGCTCTCAAATGATCCGTTCCCGACACACTGGTGTCGGATAGGATTCAGCCCTCCACCTAACGCCACAAGTGACTGGCTGCGGTCTTAGAACCCACCACGCCCTCACGGGAAGGTCGCTATAGTTGGATAGCTGCATCTTTGTCCCCACTCTAAACTTACATGTGCTTATCAATGCTTATGTACCGTGACTTGTCCTTGTGCTGTTATATGTGATCATGACGCGAAAGTGACAGGATCGTTATATGATTCTGGAGCTTTCACCTCATGATATTTGCACGTGTCGTCTACTGAGGGGGATGTTCTGTAGGGTGACCTCATGGTCACCGAACATTCTCGCCCGTTAGACCTATATGTTAAAAACAGTTAGCTAACATTGCAATTTGTGGCTGAACCTAAGTCTGGACCCAAAAACTAAATGATAGGATAGAAACTAGTAGAAGGACCGCGTAAATAAAAGCGGCAGCTACTAATACATAATCTTGGAACTTACATAAGGTGACGGTGTTGAATTCGCAGAAATCATCCACCCCATCTTCACGTAAAGCAGTGTGCATCACATTAAACATATAATTTCATTAGGTTTACTCTTTTACATAATATGGTTTTAACAAGATAGTGGCCCTTTTTTGCCATCTCTCTTCCTCCGCTTTGGCGTTGTAAGCATTTTCCTACGATGGAGGCCCGCGCGAGGCACTTTCCTCTCGCAACAAAAATGTTTGTAGCGGTTAATTTGGTTTGTATTAAACTTACTAAGTAGCCGCGTTAGAACCCTCCTTTGCAGGCATGCCTCACGGATCTTACTCTGGTTGGTACCTCTGACGAGGACCACAATGACGAGTCATCAACTTGACCCCATGTACTAGACTTCCTCCAGGTATCAGCAAACGAGTACGATTGTATATATTAATTGTTGTATTTAAGGTCATGAAATTCAACTTTCGCGGTGATGGTCACATGGCCCCACTGGAACTGCAGCTAACCAGCAGCCCCGTCCCAACCCACTATGAACTGGTGATACCATGGAACGGGAGTATCCGGTGGACCAGCGCACACACCCGGAGCTACACTAATTAGGTGGGGTGTCCGCTCCGCAGAGAATGATGTGCTCCCAGTAGTGTCAGCCTTAAGGCTAGCCGATGACCAGATGGGGACATTTCTGTTTATTTCCTTTTATTGTAAATAATATTTGCAAGCAGTTAGGTAACAGCGGTGATGGAACATTTGTCAAATGATGGCAGACATATGGACCCATTCGCACCGCATCAGGCTGTCCTTCTCCTCAAAGCATAGACTTGAAGCACTACCATCAACAAACTGCTCTTCAGTAGGCTCCCTTGTGGATCATTCTAGCAGTCTGGCAATAGATTAACCTTACCTGCCACTAGGTGGCAGTAGGTAACCTAGTATTGTTGCTGTAGCTGATATTTAGTGGGGCGGATATATGACAGAAATTGCCTGAGATTTTCACTTCCGGCAGAAATCATGAAACTGTGTATATAGGGGTGTGAAGACTTGCTGATTAAAAAAGTAGGATGCAGGTTCTCAGAAAGAATAAGACTTCCTGCTCAAATCCACCAAATTCAAGATGGCCACCAAAACACCAAACAGATTCCATAGCTATCCAAGTAACACATAATCTATGTTTATTTGTGTTCATAATACTGCCAAAATTTACTGCGCCAAATCACATATGAAGTTTACATAATATCTCCTTATAATTAGCTTATAATTAGCTTATTCGAAATGGCTGCCAGCATAGCAACATGTGGTATATATTTCTTATAAAAATTCAACATAGAGATTTAATGTCAAATATTCATTACAGATTTAGTCTAATCATTTGGCCATTGATCAAATGTCAGCATATTTCACAGGAGTAATTTAACCAAGAGACCTGTTATTTTCAAAATGGCCAGCAAAATATTACATTATCTCTACGTTATGATACTAGCTATTGCAAAATTTGATCAATAACATTTTGTACGCCTAACACTCATATTAGTAAGGCAATTACGAATACAATTTAAGAGACTTACATGATATTTGAACATTAATAGCTTATTCAGTGTATTCAATATTCCAGCCAATTTCAAAATGTCCGCCATACATATGATGGCTAAATACGATTATAATTAATGAAGTACACATAAGCATTACACAATTGAAGAAAATATGCAGCTATTCTTGTCACGTGTTAGGTGCTGCTCACGAATTACAGAAATACACATTGTACAACAAGTCAGTGCATAGATGTATTGACTTGGTATATGATGTTCAATTGTGAATACCGCTTTCATATTCCTAGATATGTCGCGAATTCCATACCCTCACCGATCAACATAAAGGCACAGCTGAGTAGCTTTCAAGTTCGCTTTAAAGCATTTACATCTTCCTAAGCCGTTTTTCTTGCAGCTACATTTCACTAATTTACGGAATTCCTCTGATACTTCTGAAAGATATCTTCATAGTGGAGACCATTGGCGACCTTCAACAGCAGATACCAGGCCCCAGTGTGGAGGAAAATGAACTATTGAACTAGCAACGAGTGCATAAAACCCAAATGTGATCTGATTCACTTTTGACATGCTAAACGAGTGAAATACTTGTTGGAAGAATGTTCTCTCTTTGGCGGTTTGTGCAAATAGATGTGTTCAGCAATGAAAACTACCAGACGATCGGATGAAAGTTTATATCACAGCAATGTCTAAGAAAAGAAACTTACATCAAAAATGGAATTACAGCCAAGTGAGCTCGGCCTCTGCGGTCCGCACTGTCATGGAAACCTGATTAGCATCATATTATTGAGCACATTGAAAGGAACAAATTCTTTTCAACAGAAGAAAACGGTATAGATTTATCTCGGGCAGGTGAAAACGCTATAGCTACTGACAGTCCTCAACACGTGGACAGCCCCATTGGACCATGGCCACTGTATATTTACTTGGGCTTCCAGAAGGTGTTTGACACAATTCCATACACGCATTTATTAGATAAATTGAAAGCATACGGCATAAAATCAACTGTAATGGATTGGATAGAAATCTTTCTAGAAAATCGGACACAACAAGCGACAGTAAATTTTGCAGAATGCTTAAGATGGACAGAGGTTACATCTGGAATCCACCAAGGAAATAGGCCCAGTGTGTTTTGTAATATTCGTTGATAACTTCCAGAGTATTGTGGACTCAGACATGTGTTTATTCGCAGACGGCACTGAGATCTTTAGGGCAATGGACCTTTCCATTTTAGACATGCTCCGCCCATCAGTCGCTAAGCTTCACCCACACCTCGCTGTGTTGGGATTGATCGATCCCCAAATGCCCTAGCTATCAATTTCCTGAAAACTATACAGGGAAGCTGTTGAATATTTTGTAACTAATTTGACTGGGTGCTGTTGCTGCCTATTAGTTTCAAAATATTCAACAGAATATTTATTAAATAGTAAAAGTAAACAATTTGTACAACAACGCATAGACCGTCTTCAAATATGCGTTCGTGACGTACTTATCGACGTCATTCAGGACGTCATTCATTATGATGTCATTTTACACATCACGTGGTTCATTATGACGTCATATGATGCGTGGGTACTCTGGAAAAGCGAATTACCTGGGAAGAGGGCCACGAGGTCGTGGTAGAATGCTAAATTGGAGCAATACATGGCTGTTGAATCCCCCACCCCCACCGCACCACCAAACACCCACCCACCCCCTCCCCCACCATCCTGCTCCCCACACCCACACCCACTCAGGCAATTGCATTTGGAGGCAGTCCAAGTAGTAGAAACAAAATTAAGACTCCATGGAAAGGTGTTCCAGAATGCGGAAACCGAGGAAGACTGAAATAACTATAGATGCAGACCTTAGCTTTGAAGAACACATTAGTGAGAACTGAGAGGGTAAATAAAGCTAACCCCATGATCGCCCTAATTAGATGGACATTTCGGTATATGTACAAGGAGATTTTCAAACATTCGAATAAGAGTCTAGTACGATTGCACCAGGATTTTACGAGTTATGTGTGGGCACAATATAAAATGAAGCATTTAGAAATGATCGATGATCTACAATGTAGATGAACAAAACAGACACCTGGATTCCTGGATTTCCTCAGGAAGAAAGTTGAACTTACCAATTTAACAGACAGAAGGAAGAGGGAAGACATGATAGAGCTCTCCAAGATTGTAATGTGATACATGACATGAAGCCAATGATTTTTGGAAAAATGGAAAGCTCCATTCCAATGTCGTCCTGTAATCCTGATAACGTCTCCATGGCGATAATAGAGCGTTGTATCACCAGTGTAAGCATCCTAAATCACGTGCCATTTATTTAAATGTGTAAAGCTGATCGATTGCGGATGAATATTATTAAAATGTCAATCTATTGCGTTAAGTAGATTTATTTGATCATGCACGCATGAAATATCAATGGCGGTCATTTTGAAATAACATCTGCCTGGCACGGCTCATGGCACAGGATGAATTGGGTGTGCTTCTTTCTAATCTGGTCCTCGTGATAGAAGAGTCGCTGCCGTGTTTGTGTACATGTCCAATGGGCTGTGATAGACTAAAATAATATAGTGCTTTTAAGCTAGAAAACCCCAATCGATACAATATAAATATAGATAAGTCCAGCGTGAAAGGCACTTGGATCTACCTTGACACACCAAGCACAAAACCCGAATGTGCATAACCTTGAAGCCAGGTCATTGAGTTAGAAAGGTTCATTTATAGTCTTCGTCCTTTTAAGAGTATTCCCATTGACATCCTATAGATTAGTTCACTATAAATGGCTATTCAGGCTGCTATTCAGTATCGTTCTAGACCGTTGAATTTCTATATCGAGAAAAACATTTTCAAAGCTTTTTTCTAAATTTGCTTATTACATTAACGACTAACTACAATTTGTTTTAATATATCGCCACATTCTCTGATCCAACATCAAGAATAGACATGTATGGTGGTATGGTTTCAAGATTCATGTGTGTTTGTTTTCATAGATAAAAATGCTTGCGTAAATGAGAACAGATTGTCCGCCGAATGCATATTACACTTGTGGACACATTTCCCTCCTCCCGTGAATGGGATCTAATTATTATTATTAGTGCATTACTCCTCACCATTGACATCACATTAACATCATTCCGGTGAACAAATTAAAAAGCTTCAACATGTGCTTCTTTCTGATGGGCTTAAGAAGATGAGTGGAAGGTATATTTAGAGTTCATCGGTGGAGCTATTTTCATAATTCACTCAAAGTTGATGTCGTGACACTTTCATATTCATAGCTTTTCAGATGCTCACCATTGCGCCCGGCATACAGTTACATATCAAGTCATTACTCTCCATTATTTATGGGTATAATTACTCTCTGATCTGGGCATACTAGTTTACTGACTTCCAACATTTCACTCATTGCATCACACAAATAAACATTTTATTTTTGGCATAAATCAACCATTTTATAGTCACCTTTCTGCCTGACCACTTGTAATGGGCCTTTCAAGTTTATCCATCGATCATATGACGTCACAATCAACTACGTGACGTGTAGGATGACGTCATAATCAATGGCGTCATGAATGGCGCAGATAAGTACGTCAGGAATGCATAATTTCTGACGGACTAAGCGTTGTTGTACGAATTGTATGCCTTTACTATTTATTAAAGATATTGTTGGATATTTTGAAACTAATTTGATTGTGATCAATGACGGCATGGATGACGTAGATAAGTTCTTCACGAACGCTTAATTGATGATTGTCTAAGGGTTGTTGCACGAATTGTATGTCTTTACTATTTAATAAATATTATGTTGAATGTTTTGAAACTAATTTGACTGGGCGCTGTTGTGGCAGCGCGCAGTCAATTTAGTTCCCAAATATTCAACAGCTTACCTGTATAGTTTTCTGAATCGATCGATCCCAACACGAGCAAGGTATAGTTGGAGCTTAGCTAGAGATGGGTGGGGCATAGCTAGAGATGGGTGGGGCATAGCTAGAGATGGGTGGGGCATAGCTAGAGATGGGTTGGGCATAGCTACCGATGGGTGGGGCATAGCTAGAAATGGGTTGGGCATAGCTAGCGATGGGTGGGGCATAGCTAAAACCGGATTCCTCCATTTCATCCCGATTATAAATATCCTGATGCACATCATCTGACATGACAATATTTGTTACAATACTGATGAGATAATTTTCCTTGCAGACAAAAGGATTGGTATGAGAGCTAACCACATTATTTACAATCATCATGGCAATTAATAGTTCCTGATGTTGACTGTGGCTTCTGTCAGCGATGCCCGACATTCCCCATGTTTCTCTAGACAGCCTGCTTAGTCCAGGTGAAGTTTAGAATACAACGTCCACGAGCTCCAGGATTTAGACCATCGGGAAGTTTCTGCGATCGATCCTGGTCTTGTTTTAGGGCAGATAACAAAGGTGACCATTCATGAGCTGGATGTGGTCATAACGGACGTGAATCCACCTTCAATCAACAGATGATGTGTGTCAACCAAGGAATCATAGGCTACCCATGTTGGCATATGGTTCTTAAGTTATGTAATTGTATCAGGTATACGTACGTGCACCTTCGAGAAATTTGGTTGGTATGTCCCTTGCCGATATTGCTGAATCCACTCTCCGAACGTTAACTGATTCCTGGCTAGTTGATGCTTCTGGTATTATCATGATGATAGCCCTGTAGGTGGGGCTTAGAATACACCTTCCGTATCCTCTGCGTGTTGTAAGAGGCGACTAAAGGAGGTAAGGGTGAGGTAACCCTGACAGAAACCTCCAGTGCTGAAGATGGAGGTTCCAGGCCGCACGGCGCACTCTAATAAACCATGGATCCACGCACTTAACGCTTATGATCATGTCGATAGTCACTTAGGACTGTCGGTATGATCAGCGAACGAAAAGAAGAAGAATCATGATTATAAGAATTTCTGCTGAGGGTAGGCTTTCATCAAATACCACCAGCTTGAAACTATGTATGAGTAGGTCTCTTTAGTTTGGTTTTCCCAGTCATATTACATGGTACTAGGTTTGTTGATCGTTGAGCGAATGATCTCGTGCACATGTTACTAGATCCAAGTTTATTTGGCCTTTGTCGGGACTACATCTATTTCCCCCGTTGCCTTTGATATATCGCTGTTGATGTAGCATGAAGAGTTCTTTTCCATCAATCGTTTAATCACTGAAATCTCTGTTGTCTAGAGAAAGTTAAATAAATATATACTGAGCCAAAAAAGTTTAGCAACAGTGAAGTTTGGTTTGTTGTATTAAAACTATGCGTCCATTTATGACCAAATTTGCAGGCATGTTTCGTTAATGTAATGTATCGCTGATCATGAAGAAATGCAAATCATTTCTTGCATTTCTCGGCCGCACGCTTACTGCATGTGAAAATGCATTTTTCATGCACTGGTCCACATTGGCGGGTAGCGAAGGCAAAAATTCACCATATTGCAAAAGCAGATAACGAACGTTAACAGAAAACGCTTAAAAGTTGACCCTACCGAACATGGGCCGCCGCCCAGGGCTACCCGAAAATCAGCGCCATGAAGCAATGGGAAGACTCGCTGCTGGGCAGAGCGTTCGCGCTGTTGCTCGATATTTTAATGTTCACGCCTCAACCATTTCCCGTCTCCGCCAACGTGAGCAGGAAACTGGACATGTTAATGACCGACCACGATTTGGCAGACCGAGAGCAACAACACCACAAGAAGACCGCTACTTAGTGACATCATCACGACGTCACAGGTTTGAGACTGCGCCGCGGCTGACCCGTAATTTGCACACCGCTACCGGTACTACAGTGCATGCACAAACTGTGCGAAACAGACTCCATGATGCTGGACTGCATGCCCGTCGTCCACTTGTTGCTGCTCCGCTTACAGAGCGTCATATCGAGAATCGGTTTGCATGGGCAAGAATTCATCAGCCATGGCGTGCTCAACAATGGAGCCACGTTTTGTGCAGTGATGAGTCGAGGTTTTGTGTGGATGTGGCGGATGGTAGGCAACGGGTTTGGCGACGTTTATGAGAACGGTATGATGCAGCCAACATCATTCAGTACGACAGATTCGGTGGCGGCAGTGTCATGTTGTGGGTTGGAATCCATGAAAATGGCAAAACAGATCTTATTGTGATTCGCGGAAATTTAACGGCTCAACGTTACTGTGAAGAAGTTGTCGCCCCTGTTGTCATCCATTCTATGCAGCCTCATGCAGACTTTCTGTTCCAGCAAGACAAGGCCCATCCTCATTCAGCTAGGGTCACCAGTGATTTCCTTGAGGCTAACAACGTTCGGGTGTTGGACTGGCCAGCGCGATCACCGGACCTGTCTCCTATCGAACACGTGTGGGACATTCTTGGCCGTATGGTGCGTAAGAACCATCCACATCTTCACAACGTGCGGGAGCTGGAAGCTGCACTGCTCCAGGAATGGGATGCGATTCCTCTTCGTGACATCAGGTGCTTAATTCGGAGCATGAGAAAGCGATGTACGGCGGTGGTTAATGCGCGCGGAGTTCACAACCGGTATTGACAGCTCAGTGTCATTATTTAAATTGGACCCTTCCGTTGAATGATGCCGTGTTAAAGGCGCGACGCTAGCATTACAGTAACAAGAGACTGTTGTTCAAATTGGAAAATGACCAATCAATTAAATAATATATTTGAATCAATTTATTGTTTTTGTTAAATAACATTTATACAGTAATATTCTCAGTGTTGCTAAACTTTTTTGGTTCAGTATATAGTTTTTCAACAAATGGAGGAAAATATACTCCATAACTGGGTATTCGATTTATTACAGAATTAGCCTTTTGTGTTTCTAGTCAAAGAATACGGCCATAATCAAGAGATAAGCATAATTTGTACACACAATTTACAAGTATCTTACTACGCGCATGATGCTTTGTTGCGCGCATATCTAGTTCCCGCTTATGTTTGAATTCGGAACTCTCATGCTTTGTATTAAACATAATCTGCTGCTCGACTATATAGGTATGCATTATATCTTGTGCAATAGACAGAGAATTCTTCTGTAATATGTAACATCATATACTAGAAGTTGGAAAGTGTCCTCCTGGATCATGGAGAAACCGACGTAGAAAAATGTATAACTGTTTATGAACATGTGTACGGACATCTGTAGGACTAAATGAATCACCACTAAGCTGCCAGCCATTGTGCTCAGCATTCCCAATGACTGTTCTTCGCACATTCAAACAACGTTCTCCCATCTTTGCCAAGATCTTGAGTTATTTGTAACTGCGTTTAATGTCGTGTCTCGGGTTTGTTTGGAAAATACCTGTTCAGGTGTATTTCGACAAGCAGGTCCCTGGAACTCGACATCTTGCAAGTGGGAGATTACGTTTTGCTTTAGTTGTTTACGATCGCACTTAAAACTATTAATTGATTGGTCTGAAGCACTTAGATAGATAGCTAGATAGATAGATAGATAGCTAGCTAGCTAGATAGATAGATAGATAGATAGATAGATAGATAGATAGATAGATAGATAGATAGATAAATAGATAGATAGATAGATAGATAGATAGATAGATAGATAGATAGATAGATAGATAGATAGATAGATAGATAGATAGATAGATAGATAGATGGATGGATGGATGGATGGATGGATGGATGGATGGATGGATGGATGGATAGATAGATAGATAGATAGATAGATAGATAGATAGATAGATAGATAGATAGATAGATAGATAGATAGATAGATAGATAGATATAATCATACGACGTCATGATCAACTACGTGACGTGTAGGCTGACGTCATAATCAACTACGTCATGAATGACTTGATTTAGTTCGTCTTAAACACTTAATAGGCCGACAGGTTGTACGAATTGTATGTCTTTACTATTTAATAAACATGCTGATGAATATTTTGAAACAATTTGGCCGGATGCTGTTGCTGTCATAGGCATCAACAGTACCCAGTCAAATTAGTTTCAAAGTATTCAACCACTTACCTGTGTCGTTTTCTGAAGATTGCGATTCAGAAAGTGAAAGGGATCGATCCCAAAACGGGAAAAGTGTGGGTGGAGTTTAGCTATCATTGGATTCATCCACTAATATGATGGCCTTAGTACGATTCGTTGATATACCAGAGGAGTGAGCTACTACTGCATCTCAACATACACCATGCTTTCTCGTCTGGTGGGCATGCTGCAACTAGCAGCTGCACTCATATTTAACATCAAAGGCCATTTCCATTGTTAGCTATACCCCGCCCATCTCTAGCTAAGCTTCACCCATACCTCGCTCGTGTTGCGATCGATTTCCAGAAAACAGCGGCCAGTCAAATTAGTTTCAAAATATTCAACAGCATATTTATTAAATAGTAGAGACATACAATTCAAGTCTTTTCAGAAGCAAAGACGTGCCGTATAGAATCACGTATGACATAATGATTAAGGCGTCATCCTACACGCCACCTAGCTGAGTATGACGTCATATGACGTCAGACGATAGATGGGTACTCTGGAAAGGTGAGTTGGATGTACATCGCTGGAATCAAGAGCTGAAATTAACTGATTTAACATTTGGCATCGGCCGCTTCTTCTACAGCATTTCTCACGTTTTTCCCTTCTTAGGATGATGCGACATCATGCAATGATGTCGTTGTTTTTGGTTTTGTAAAGGAACCACGGGTCTTTCTGGAAACGTTGTCCACTGAAAGATCGTGTGCATTATCGTTCATTTGAGCTATGCGTGGAATGTTCATTAACAATTAAGGTTAGGGCGAGGCGATCCAAACTGCAATCCTTTTTGATAGCGAGTTGTTCTAAGTTTTAAATGTCTCTTGTAGCAGACATAGATACGGCATGCACGATGCCATGTGCTTCTGGTAGTAGCTGAGTCACTTGGTGTTATTATTTACTTCTAGAGATTATCTCAGGGAAGTCAACATCACCATACTTAGCACGCTTGTGAACATAGTCTAAGACGGTATCAAATGATTCTAAACTAGGACGCTCAACTAATGAAGGCTACCATCAGATTTCTGGTAATTCAAGCCATGGTTATGTGCTCAACCATGATGTCTCCGTACTAAAACAACTACGGGTATGCCAGAAATCTAAAAATACCCAATTGTAAAGTTAAATTAACACTTTGAGCTCTTTCAACGTCGAATATCAGATGCAAAAATTAAAACACTTTACAACGTTAGAAATATTCGGTTTAATATTCTGAAATCAATATAATTAAAGGCCGCTGCTGCCCAGGGCAGCAGCTGCGTCCAGTAAAGTTATTTGCCAAATATTTAACAGCTTACCTGTCTAGTTTCTCTGAAACATAGATACCGCATAACCCTTTTAACACTGCATATAACTATTTCTTTGCGATGTAAGTAGATTTGGTTGAATTGTTTTTTTAATTTGACTGAAAGCTGTTGCAACAAAAAAATATATATATACTGAGTGAATATGGTTGCCTTAAAAATAGATTACTCGGGTTTCATCATTATATATATTCGGGATTTTTATTGCAGAAATGTGGCTAATTTACAAAGCCAAATCGTGTTTACACACAGGCGACATCAAGTTGGACCATCATATCATACATATTTGAATCTAAGCTTTAGCATATATACATAAGCTTAGATTCAAATCGGTATGTTATGATGGTCCAAATTGATGTCGTCTGTGTATACTCAAGACTTGGCTATGTAAATTAGCCACATTTCTGCAATAAAAATCCCGAAACGTTGAAGCCAAATAAAATACAGTAAACTAGCCATGAAAACAATGGCAGCATAATTATTCTGATTAACAAGTACATGACGAATAATAATAATATCACGGTTGTCTGCATTATACCCACAATTCTCACGGAACTTATTTTGGCTACACAGGCTCCCGCACTATGAGATATAGAAGAGTACTTGTTGACATGACAAAGAATAAAATTCCAAGAAAGCTGATGGAGGTACGATGCATCGCCGATGTGTCAGAAACTCCTCTTGTCCGACAGCTCCTGTACTGAGACAGGTTTCCAAGGCGATGCATAAAATGTGTTGAATGTGTTTATGAGGAGACACCCATCAATATCATTCCCAAGGCGGGGTTGTCTGCCAGATCAAAGAAAAACGAAATCAGATCATGTTCAGTGCCTTTAATTGTTAATAGTCCCTTAAACATAAATACCGGGAGCACTAAATCCGAGTGCAAATCGGTCGAGAAGACAGTGAGCGGGACGTCAACCGTGGCTATAGCGCGGACGGAGGCGATAACAGTGGTGTCTACTGACGAACCAGCAGGTACAGTGACGAACAATCAACCGGATCGTCCTGTGAAACTATCAGAAAGTGACAAGAGCCATCCCCCTCAAACCATCGGCGTTATAACAAATGTCACGAAATCGGCGACCAAACAGTTTGATGGCTATGCTTCAAATCCCGCTAAACAAACACTGTTAATAGGGTCATCAATCGTCAAGGGCGTAAATGAAAGCGGCTTAGATCCCTCTGTACAGGTTATGTGTTGCAGAGGAGCTAAGATTATGGACATTCTAGAGGTTCTATACTCCATAGACCTACAGAATTATAGAAATATCATCATCATGGCAGGTACGAACAATTCGAATAGTCCGATCGGTGAGGTGTTGCATGACTTTGACAAATTACTAAGTGACCTACACACGCTGGCACCGCAATGTCAGTTGTACATCTGTCAGCTGTGTCCACGGGGTGACGATCGAAAGCGTAATGACTTCATCACTAGATACAATCGCCATTTAGAGGTGCGGGAGCAGTTCTTGGACTTCACTCTTATTGAGTCGGCGGACTTATTTTATTCACGAGCGGGTATGATAAACAATTCCCTGTTTTATGCAGATAAAGTGCATATAAACAAAACCGGATCTTCTCTACTGGTACGTTGCATAAATGATTACGTGACCATTCTTCGAAACGCGGTGTGTAGGTTTTGTGGTGAGCCCAATCACAAATCATCCATGTGTCGTCATGGTCAACTGGTTCAATGCTATTCCTGTTACAGCTACGGTCATAAATCAAATTGGTGCCTTGGACATTAATTGGCCGGCCAAGAAGGAGCGCCTATTGTAAACAAACTGTGTAAAATTAACAAAAATATTTCTCAAACAAAGTATAATAATAATAATAATAATAATAATAATAATAATAATAATAATAATATTAATAATTGTACGTGTATTTATTCCACGGAATATATGTATAATGTTGTAATCAGTAACAGATATGATTTATTAAGATATTTCGATGATGAGAATAATAGCCGTATATCATCAAATTATGACCATCCACCTATCAGTTCAAAGTCTCCTTCTGTTGTATTAGGAACTGCTAGTGCTACTTGTACTGTCACTAATACAGTAACTGTTATCGCTAATGTAAATTCTATGACACCTACTACAAAGTGCTGTCTTGATGATGATACAAGTCATATACCTATTGCCATTCCAAATGATGTTCCATGCGCCCCTGATAGCGCCTGTATACCCGCCAGCCCATGCGCCCCTGATAGCGCTTTTATACCCGCCAAGACATGTGCCCCGTTTAGTGTTTGTATTACAGACAGCCTGTGCACCCCTGGTAGTGCTTGTCTTACCGCCAACCTATGCGCCCCTGATAATGCTTATCTTACCGCCAACCCATGCGCCCCTGATAGCGCTTGTATACCCACCAACACATGCGCCCCTGGTAGCGCTTGTATACCGGCCAACTCATGCGCCCTGGGTAGTGTTTGTATACCCGCAAACCCATGCACCCCTGAAAATGCGTGTATACCCGCCAACCCATGCACCCCTGATAATGCTTGTATACCCGCCAACCCAGTTGTCGCATCTCCACGCGTTCATTATAGTGCTCATATTACCACATTTCCACATACCGCTACTAGTGCTAATCTATGTTATGATAATAATAATAATAATAATAATAATAATAATAATAATAATAATAATAATAATAATAATAATAATAATAATAATAATCTTTCCTTTGCAAATAATACCATGAGTGGAGAGAATTGTAATATGAGGATTACGGATAATAATTATCTAAAATTCGTAAATATTTTCTACTACATGAACATGTCCAAAGTAAGTTTTCTAAATTTCATCAATATTATTTCATACTGTGTCGTTGGAAAGATAACCGACCAACAAACACATGCAAGTGTTAGGTCACCTCTTGATCAATGGAAATGTAACAATGCTTTTATCAAATTAACAAAACAATATGACTCCCCATTGTTCAATTCAAATGCGAAAGGCATACGCATAGGCCACTTAAACGTACAGCACTTGTTGCCCAAAATAAGCCAATTGAAAATAATGATGGAAACAAGCATAAAACAAATTGAAATTCTTGGTACAACAGAAACTTTTCTTAGCAGTATCTCGACTAATAACCTAATCGAAATTAATAGCTATAATATCGAGAGAAAAGATAGGTCAAATCGCTCGGGAGGCGGCATTGTAGTTTACGTTGAGGAGAGCCAATCATATTTTAGGAGGGCGGAGCTAGAATCTGAGACTTTGGAGGCACTATGGATTGAAGTTAAGCCGTACAAAACAAAACCATTTTTATTAGGCTGTGTTTATAGACCGCCGGATTCACCGTCTAGCTGGATTGACGAATTCGAATCTTTACTCGAGGCCGCATATTTATATAATACTGATATTGTACTGATAGGCGATTTTAATATAGATTTTAATGTTCCCATAATAGCAAAATGGCAATCATTAATGGATGCATTTCACTTAGTGCAGTTAATAGATAAACCGACCAGAATAACAGAAACGACTGCTAAAATAATCGATCATGTATATTGCACTGAAAAAAGCAAGCTTACTTCTGCGAGTGTAGGCGAGCTTGCGCTAAGCGACCATTTTCCCGTATTTGCAGTGCGGCATAGTGTCACTAATAAAACTAATAGTCATCATTCAATAAAATACAGATGTAAGAAAAAATTTAACAGCAACAAGTTTATTCAAAATTTATTAGAATATAATTGGGATATAATTAATTTCGTCAACGATCCAAACGAAGCACTAAGCGTTTGGCATGAAACATTCCTTAATATTTTAAATAACCACGCCCCGATTGTCGAGCGACGAGTTAAAAAGTACTCCCAACCTGGATGGATGAGCCAAGACATCTTGAAAACGATGAAAGACCGAGATTATCACAAAAAGTTTAAAAATATTGTCAAATACCGGGAATTGAAGAATAAGGTAATGTCATTGATAGAAAACGCGAAGCGGCACTATTTCGGTATACAGCTGACAGAAAATAAGCATAATCCTTCAAATATATGGAAGATCTTAAAAAGCATCAGCCCCAAAACAAACAAAATGCCATTAATATTATTAGGTAACCAGGGAAACGAGGTTAGAGATACCGGACAACATTGTGAGATGTTCAATAAATACTTTGCTACTGTTGCATCCGACCTTGCGAATGCCATACAAAATAAAAACCACGCGATTCCACAGGATCTTGTAATGCATGTTAACAGTAGAGTTCCAAACGATGTCCAGTTTAAAATACCTGGAATAACAGTAGATTATGTTTACCGTGAAATTTCCCGTTTAAAAACTAATAAATCCGCAGGGTATGATACTTTGAACGCGCATTTCCTAAAGCTGGCCGCTCCAGTTATCGCACCATCAATCACCGCCATTATTAATAAGAGTATTGATACAGGAGTATTTCCTACCATGTGGAAATGCGCAAAAGTTAAACCCTTACACAAGTCCGATAATAAAAGCGAAATTAGTAATTATAGGCCCATTTCTATTCTGCCAATTTTATCGAAAATTCTGGAAAGACATGTACACAATTAGCTATATAAATTTTTGACTACATATGATCTATTATGCGAATCTCAGTCCGGCTTTAGACCCAAACACTCCTGCGAAACCGCGTTGCTAAAATTAATAGACACGTGGCGATTTGCAGTCGATAATGGAGAATTCGTTGGAGCTATTATGATAGACTTCAGAAAAGCGTTTGACCTTGTAAACCACGACATACTGCTACGAAAACTAGGCATTTATAAGTTTCATGCATTTGCGCAAAAATGGTTTAGATCGTATTTAGAAAACAGACAGCAGTATGTTTCAATCTCGGACAAAACATCTGGCATGTTACCAGTCACGGTAGGCGTACCGCAAGGCTCGGTGTTAGGACCTTTGCTATTTATTATCTACGTGAATGACCTCCATATGAATCTTACCTGTAATGTCGATATGTATTGTGACGATACAACCATGCATTGCCATTCCGATAATGTAGCAAATATAACTGAAAAATTAACAGCTGATATGGCATCCGTCCATGATTGGTGTCAAAACAATAAAATGGGTATACATACCGACAAGACCAAATTACTAATGATAGGCACTAAATTCAAACTAAAACAGATAAATCCGGAAATTAAAATATCTATCGTCGATGGAGAAATAGAAAGTGTAGAAAATGCAAAACTCTTAGGCTTAAATATTAACAACAATCTCTCCTGGCAACAACACATCAACAAAATTTGTAGCAAAATATCTTCCCTAATTTTTATGTTAAAGAAAAATAAACGGTACATGAATGTTGAGCAACGAACCTTATTTTACAAAGCATACATACTTTCGCACATTGATTACTGTTCTCTCGTATATTACGCAGGTATGCCAACATTGTTGAGCAAACTAGAAAAACTTCAAAAACGTGCAGCGAGAATCATCTTAGACGTCCCACATAGAACACCATCGCGGCAATTATATGATGAATTGAAATTGACGCCACTATCACAACGTATAACTATTAAATCAAACATTATGACATACAAAGCACTAAACAACCATACACCTAAGTACATCAGCGACATGCTTACACCCATAGAGACAGCACACACATTACATCTACGATCTAAAACTAATAGCCATTTGAAGCCTCCGAAAATACGAACCAACTATGGAAAATACAGTTTCACATACACAGCTAGTCAAAATTGGAATTCCCTTCCTACGTGTGTTATAAATTCAGAAACGCTATCATCTTTTAAGCACAACATGCACATACATACACACTTTCAATGATTTTATGCTTTGTTTCAACGTACCTGCATTAATAATAATAATAATAATAATAATAATAATAATAATTAATAATAATAATAATAATAATAATAATAATAATAATAATAATAATTTATCGATTGCAAAATATAATAGTATCTAACCATAAGAGCCGAATTTAACCTGCTCGGGGCCCAGGGCTAATAACTTTCTGGGCCCCAGTGTTCATTAATCTCCCGAAACTAACGGACTTCTCCGGGTTTATCTATGCCCCGCCCATCTCTATCGAAGCTCCACCTACTCATCATTCGTGTTGGAATCGGTCGATCTCCGCAGATTTTGGATATCATTTTATAGAAAACTAAATAAACTATTGGATATTTTGAAGCTAGTTTGTCTGAGTGCTGTATCTGCCTAAGGCAGAAACGACACCCAGTCAAATTAGTTTCAAAATACTCAACAGCATGTTTATTACATTAGCATAGAATTACAAATACATACTTATTATTGTCGTCTTTCCGCCATTTGATATTTGATATTGAAATGGTTGAAAATAGGTTTTCATTGCAACAATTATGTATAGTTTTGTATATATTTTGTGCATGATTTGTAAATTTTGTAAATATAATTCTAATTAGTTCATATAGTTATTTGGCGAGGGCCTCTGGGAGATCAGGGCATTGCTCTGAAGATTTACCCTCGATAAATAAAGATTCTTATCTTATCTTATCTTATCTTAATATGTTCAAACAAATCTTAACAGCGTATAAGAACTCCTGACTACAACAGATATTTAGTACTTTTATTTTCAACTCAACACATTAGATGAAGTAGATAATGAATTCATTTCTGAAGCGAATGCAGTAAATGATGGCGAACCAATCGTCACAGTAGCACACATAGCAAGAGGTTACGGAAGGATTGCGATCTTCTTCAGATGAATCATAAATTGCAGTTTGGGATCGCAAAAATGTTTCACCAATATACAGTGTCCTACTTCAGCAGAGAAAGGGTATATTGTCATGTTAGTCAGGATTCAAGGTTAGTAACATTTAAAGATGACTTTATTTTGACGAGCTTTCGCACATAAATGTGCCTCGTCTGATCAAGCAAATTTATGTGCGAAAGTTCGTGAAAATAAACTACGTTAATCCTAAAAGGTAGTGCGTTTGAATCCTGTTTTTATTGTCTATCCCTGCAGAAGACCTTTCTCGAGCTGTAATCGTGCGGCAAGCATGCTTGCACTGCGCTTCTTTACCAGAAACCAGCTTTCAATACCGTGAATCAAGAATATCTGTTTAGGAAGTTACATGGCATTGGTGTAATAGCGACGATTTGGCTGCTCGTTACCAAAGCCTAAGGAGAAGCTCTATTAACGGTTAAATGCAATACGCTCTCAATGGACCGTTCCACTGTATCCATCCATCATATTACGTCATAATCAACTACGTGACGTGTAGAATGACATCACAATCAATGACGCCATTATGACGACAAGAATGACGTGGGTAAGTACGTCACGAATGCATAATTGAAGACGGACTATGCGTTGTCGTACAATTCGTATGTCTTTACTATTTAATAAATATTGTGTTGAATATTTTGAAACTAATCTGACTTGGCGATGTTGCTGTCATATTCAACAGCTTACTTTTAAGGTTTTCTGGAAATTGATAGTCAGGGAGTTCAGGGATCAATCGATCCAAACACGAGCGTGGTGTGGGTGGAGCTTAGCTAGAGATGGGCGGGGCATAGTTAAAATTGGGAAAGTCCATTTCATGCAACACGAGCTAAGGAAGGTATTTTCACATGTAATTACTATTGTACAGCATGCTTCACTTCACCCAGTAAAATTAGTTTCAAAATATTCAACAGCTTACATGTACAGTTTTCTGGAAATTGATAGTCAGGGCATTCGGTGATCGATCGATACCAGCACGGCGAAGTGCGTGCGTGCGTGCGTGCGTGCGTGCGTGCGTGCGTGCGTGCGTGCGTGCGTGCGTGCGTGCGTGCGTGCGTGCGTGCGTGCGTGCGTGTGTGAGTGTGTGCGTGCGTGTGTGAGTGTGTGTATGTGGCTTAGCTAGAGATGGGCGTGGCATAGCTAAAACTGGAAAGATCTTTTCTGATAGAAACACGAGGAGATCGATAGGAAATCGTATCAACAGACTCTATATAGTGTTTAGTAACGATCTTCTCGGCCGAGTGACAGCGTTTCATATGAGAGTAGAAATGGGCGTGATACAGTGCCCTGCGCCAACAAGGGTAGATGATGGTACATTGATTTTATGTGATGAGAAAGGTTTGCAAGGTATTCTTAATATCGCGAGTGACTGCAGACAGTCCTACTTTTAAGAGCTTCAACCAGCGAGGAGTTTGAAGCATGAGATCAACCCTTTGCTAACTGGCCAAGTAATAACAGTTAACAGTCTCAGAGTAGTCGGTAACACATCTTGGCATACAGAGAAGCAATACACTAACCAAAACATATTATAGCCAACAACATATGAAAGGCAAGCTGTACTATGTACCCGCTACTAAGCGCTGGATTACATGGCATAAATAGATTGGAGCCACTGTCATCTACAGATCTAATAGACATTTATGCAGGGCCGTATTTAGATATGTGGGGGCCCTGGGGCAAAGAATGAGCGGGGGGTCTGGGAGTCCTCATTTTTACATCTAGATGCTCTGAGACGGCCTGAGAGTCTACTTTTAGGTGAATTACGGCGCTTTCTTTCGTTGTAAAATTATTTAGTTTTGCAAATTTTCGTAATTAACATTGTTGCCGAACATCAAACAAGAATTGGGCCACCACAAATATTAGCATAGAATTATAATGCATGATTAAGAGTTCTAAACTAATAAAGTTTGCTTTAAATGTCCTATAACTTCTAAAAAAGTGCATTATTTTTTTTCATTTTTAAATTGTGGGGGCCCCTTGCTTGTGGGGGCCCCGGGGCTTTTGCCCCGCTTGCCCCCCCCCCCCCCTTAAATACGGCCCTGCATTTATGTATCATTGCATTGTCTGGAGGCACTAATGGTCATGCGTCAGAATATGAAGGAGGTGGCGACCTTCTACGGAAAGTCACTGAAGCAAATACATACATTCACATAATAGTACTAGTGCACTACTTTGTGCCCGCACACGATGCGTGTGAAATCGTTTTGTTTATGCTTCCTTATTTCTGGCCTATTTGGAGTCTCAGGTCAGATTGGCAGACACCAAAATTTATTCAGCACCATGAAATTATGATAAAATGTTGGCTGACTACTTCTCTCCTAAGCTTCATATAAAGACACATGTATGTGATTTAGGACCGGATTATAATGCGGGAAGTAGTTTCCCAGGACAGAATTTCCTAGTAATGCGCGTGCGTGACAGCACCAGAACCACAAGCCGCCCCCGTCCTCGGAACAGCACCATCCGCACCATCTACCAATCCCTCCTCAAGCTGATCTCCGCCTCCATATAACCTATATATCTGGATACATCCCATTGATCGCAACCATACAAAAATTGAACCGGTTTATTCATACCTGATAGAGCGATATACGTAGAAAGGAAAGAGATGTGTGCTTGAAGGGTCTCTGAAATTCCTCTTTCATTAAACTTTCATTTGGCTGA
>CM067370.1:4134648-4139648 GCA_034401795.1 Chaetoderma sp. LZ-2023a | reverse complement strand
TATTAATGTCCAGAAACCTATACATGGTAGGTTGGTGAATATTGAAACTAATTTGGCTTGGTGTTGTTGCTGCAGCGCCCAGTCAAATTAGTTTCAAAATATTCAACATCATCTTTATTAAATAGTACAGACTTACAATTCGTACAACAATTCTTAGTCCGTCACCAATTAAGCGCTCGTGGCGTACTTATCTACGTCATTCATGATGTCATTGATTATCCGTATCCGAATCCGATCGCTACATAGTAGTAGTAGTAGTAGTAGTAGTAGTAGTAGTAGTAGTAGTAGTAGTAGTAGTAGTAGTAGTAGTAGTAGTAGTAGTAGTAGTAGTAGTAGTCCAATTGATTGAATAAAATCACTACTTTTGGATACGCATACGCATACGTACAAATGGAATCACTCATTCGAATACGCGTACGTATACGGATACGCATACGCATACGCATGCACATCCTAGCTTAACGCATCTCCTCCGAAACCGTTGGACATAATTCAACCATATTTGGTCTACGGATTACCCATATCAATACGGAGTACATGAGCACATTTAAATTTAGCCTCGCGCCCAGGTGTGGGGATGGGGGTCAAAAGGTCAGGAAATTGATTGTAATGCAACTCCTCTGACACTGTTGGACGGAATTCAACCAAATTTGGTATGTGAGTTATCCATATGATCGCGGAATGCGAAATGACATTTATACTTGGCTCTGCCCCCGGAGGTGAGTTGTGGGGTGTGTCAAAAGTTCAAAGCGGTGATCGTGGAGATTTGCGATGACGCGTCTAGTTATTATTATTATTATTATTATTATTATTATTATTATTATTATTATTATTATTTAATTAATTTAGATCCGTGCGATAATTGCATGGTGATTGGCGGTATGGGAGTCGCCGAGCATCCAACCAACTGTGGAATGTACATACAATGTGTACCTGAAGGAGGTGGCTGGATACCTTTTGACAGAATATGCATTCCTGGTCTGTTCTGGAATCCGGCTGGCTTCGCATGTCAGCGGCCTCCAACTGTGCTATGTCCCAATGGTAAGATGCTCGCGCACGCGCGCACGCGCGCACGCACGCATGCATGCTCTTGCATAGGCAGATACATACGTATACACACACGCTCACACGCTCACGTGCACAAGCACACGTACGTGTACGTACACTACACGTACACACATACGAACATATGCTAGAGGGATAATCTTGCAGAATTTCCTGGGTTCGAACCGCACTCAGGTCGATACTGAAAACGTAAAAATTACATTGCAGATGATTTACTGAGCTATTTCCTGGTGCCAGTGTTTAGTCAATGACAGGGTTCATAGAACTAATACTTGACACTAATAAACTACATACATGCGAGTGTCTAGTGATATAGAAGGTAGGGCCACAAAGAAGTAAAAAAATCCTGATTGTACACCATCAGTTCCGGTCACTTCATGTGGAAGTGAGATGGGTAGTTGAAAGCTAGTCTGACGAAAGATGATTTTTGTCCTTTGGGCGGTGGTCTAATGGTAGTGTACTCGGCATCCAAACGCTAGAGGGATGGTCGCACAGAATTCAATGGGTTCGAACCCCGCTTGGGTCGAAAAACTAAAAAAGGTTAAAATTACAATCCAGACGACTGTACCACACTGGCTCCATGTAGCCACTATGCATTCACCACGCGCCTGTCGGCCGCATGGCGCGGGTCCCCTACCATCGTCCGGATCTCTACCTTCTTACATTGAAGATGTATATTTCAGTATGCACTTAGTGACCGGAGACGTAGATAATTGACACTTTGGCCTTAAACTCGAACTGTCTCTAGCCAGAAAAAATTTGAATGAATGTGTCAAATTTGGTGATTCTACCCTTTGCATTCCCGAGGTATGGCCGAAAATGTGCATTCTAATATGCATGATGCACTTAGTGTGGTGGTGACCTAGATTGCTGACCCTTCAAGTCATTATAACCAGCGAGAATAAGTTTATATGTGTCACATTTAGAGAATCTACTTCGTGTGTTTCAGAGTTATGGCTAAAATTGCATTCCGGTATAAATTAGTGGTCCAATGACCTAGATAGTTAACCCTTTGACTTGAACCTTCAACTCTCTCTCACTCTCTCACTCACTCGCTCGCTCGCACGCACGCGCGCGCACGCATATATGAACGCACGCACGTATGCACGAACGTACGCACGCACGCACACGTTCAGTAGATAGTCTGCGGACAAACAGACAGACAGCTGGCACCAACTGCAACACTTACACCAGCCTTCAGCAGCGTGAGTAACAAGCAACTATTACTCTGCATTCTAAGTGATTTAAGTGACTCCTTGAAAAGTATTTGACGCCTGGCCCTTCATGTTAATGGGGGTCATTTAGTGCCTGGCCAGAGAGTAATGTAATACTGCTCTTGCTGGTGATGAAAGGGACCTGCTGATTCTTCTCTGATACCATGCGGGTATGCACATGAAGGAAACATTGTTCAACCCGGAGCCAAAGCATGATGTAAATCACAGGCCATCTTGGGAGAGAATGCCTATGCTAAAGTACGATTCGGCCATGGTAATGCTGTGACGCACAGTCCCAGATGGATGGCATTTAAAAGCCTGTTGCCCTGAAGATGACCCCATTTGTCCCTGTGGATGGCATTAACAAAGTTGTTGCCCTGAAGATGACCCCATTTGTCCACGGGAAGCTGTGACGCGCAATCCAGGATGGAATCAAATTTGTTGGTCTGAAGATGACCCCATTCGTCCATGACATGCTGTGTTGTGCAGTCCCATGTGGATGGCATCAATACAAAATGGCAGCAACAGCAGCCAGTCAAATTAGTTTCAACATATTCAACACAATGTTAAATAAATAGTAAAGCCATACAAGCGCACATGGCGGACTTAGCTACGTGTATTCGTACCGTATTTTGATTGTGACTTCAACCTACATGTGGTATAATTGATAATGGCGTCATATGTGACTGAGAGATTGGACTCATACATTGCAAAATAGGTTGCAACTCGGCTAGATTCCCATGCAGTAGTCATGACCTTGGATGCTCGTGGATAGGTATCGAGTGCAAAGGTTTGAGTTGTGCACGCTCACCAAAGTTTGACATCGATGATAACCTATGGTATTCTACACTCAGGACTTTGGGGACAACTGCTATTTATTCAGACTCGATGAAAGGAATTTCAGTAACATACATCTTTGTTAATAACGGCGTTAATTTGAAAATTTCACAAAATTGTTTGCATATAATTAATCTAGATATGTAATAATGGACCCTCCCATTTTAGCTATGCCCCGCCCATCTCTAGCTAAGCTCCACCCACACCTCGCTCGTGTTCAGATCGATGGATCTTTGAGCTCCCTGACCGTCAATTGCCAGAAAACTATACAGGTAAGCTATTGAATATTTTGGAACTAATTTGACTGGGCGCTGTTGCTGCCTATCGCAGCAACAGCGTGCAGTCAAATTAGATTCATAATATTCAACAGCATGTTTTTTAAATAGTAGAGCCATACAATTCGTACAACGTGTCGGACTATTAAGAGTTAAATACGGGGCCATATAGAATCATTTATGACGTAATGATTATGATGTCCTCCTACACGCCGCTTAGCTGATTATGACGTCATATAACGTCAGATTGATAGATGACTGCCGTCAGATTGATAGATGGATACTCTGGAAAGGTGAATTATGTTCACTGGCCCTAAAACATGTCATGACACATCGTCTGGGAAAGATTCGGTGCTTTGTAAAACAATCCTATTTGCAGATCCATGTTTGAGTTCGAACAATATTGGTGTTCCCCATCCTGATTACTGCGGTGCATATTGGGAATGCATTGCAAACCGAGCTGTTAGTTTACAGTGTTGTCCACCCGGCATGTCCTACAACACCGGCCAACAACGGTGTACCAATGACGGTACTTGTGTTGATGGATGTCACTACAGCAATGACGGAACAACCTTTCGTAAGTATTGTTATAGAAATCAGAGAATCTAATATATGGCGTTTTTGAAAGATTACTGTCAATTCGTTTGTAAATTTTTCATATGTATGATTTTTAATGAAATCCTTCTTGTATATTGAATAATTTCATTCGAAAATCATGTTGTATTAACATAGACAGTGGTGTAGTAACGTATTTGACCTGGGGTGGGGTGAGCTAAGCCATATGTCTAGGGCGAAAGCCTAGGTGACGCTATGGATAGTACCCTATGGGAGAGGAAAAACCAGACAGTGCGGGTGATACCATCCCCTTGCCCCCACCCCACCCCCACCCCCGCCCATTGAAAGTCACAAAATAGGCCCCCGTGAAATTTGTTTGCCAAAATTTATCTTTTAATTTAAACAGCATCTTCATAGTCTCGGCAAACAGAAAAGTAGTGGTGGCAATTTTAGTTTTTACATTTAGTGGTTTTATAAGGTAATTTTGAGGTCACTCAAGGTCACCGATCTGAATTGCTGAAAAGCATAGATATGTTGCATATCAAAGGAAAGCTCATGGTATCTTCACTGCAAATAATCTGATCGCATCGATGGTGGAGCCATCGGGTAAAAACGCATCTATAATTTAAAAAAATCCACTGAAACACATCCCTTCAGTAATCTCGCATTGTTGAATATGGAGGGGAACTTTTGAGCACGAAATCGTCAAAGTTTTTGTAAACATTTGCCCAAAATTTGTTGCTTTAAAATTTATCAGCATTTTAAAAGCTAAATAGAGTTGATCTATTTTTTGTATATGATCATCTAAACTAGGCATACAGAATGTACAAATCGTATCAATTTGGTCTGGATGATGCTATTACATTGTAAGTGACATTAAATATGTATATTAATGAAGTAAAATTACTTATGTCTCTGTGTTAACTGTGTCTCCATAGTGACAGTAATTATTAGCTTTACATATAATTATTATGACATTAAATAGTATTATTAGTATTATGGAATAAGTTAGTGATTGTGTATTATGTATGACTAATAAATGGAAAGCAACATT
>CM067370.1:4029648-4129648 GCA_034401795.1 Chaetoderma sp. LZ-2023a | reverse complement strand
GACAGACAGACAGACAGACAGACAGACAGACAGACAGACAGACAGACAGACAGACAGACAGACAGACAGACAATCAATGCTTTGTAATGACTGAGTGAACCGATTTGCCCAGATCAAAAAACTGTATAACTCCTAACTGTCCAAATTTGTTCCTATCTTCGAACACACGGCAACGCCAACTTATTACAAAGAAGTAATCAACGCTTTGTAATGACTGAGTGAACCGATTCGCCAAGATCAAATAACTGTATAACTTGTCAGAATTTGTTTTAATAATCTTTATTCAGGAAACCTGTCCCTTGCAGTACTCAAACAACAAGTAAATTACTCTCCGCCGCCATGATTAAACATATCTCGGCAGCATTTGATCTAATGACTGACCAAATAGCCCTCATTGTTATTCTCACACCTTAATCGCCTGAAACGAACCGGCGTACTAACCCATGCTACAGTTAGATAAGCTCGATATAATTAAGCAATCACGCCTTTTGTATTAGCTGTTTGACTTCAGTAGCGCTAAAGGCGCACATTGATCTAAAGCAGGTCTTCGGGTTTAGTTTGATCTTTTGTGGAGAGACTGAATTAATAGTTAATCAGTAGTCACCATTGTAGTACTTCTCCTATAAATATGTAAGAATTATCAGTTGCCATTAGACCAGTTTTTTCGCTGCATGAAGAAGACCATTACGTCGAAAGCGCTCCAGCAACTGACAGTGTAAGCTTTAATTTTATATATATATAATAATCTTGTATTAATTGTTCTTATTTTTCAGTCTCTAAATTGTTTCAACACATATCGCTGTAGTTAATATTTGGTAGTTAACTTTTTTGAACTTTTCTGACTAAATTTGACATAAATCTGTAGAAATTTGATTACGTTCTAAAATGGCCAAGAATTTCAACGGCCCAGTGGGTAAAGGACGCAAATCTGGCAACCCAGCGTCCAACTTTTCTTCAACCAAAAGTGCTCCTAACCAGTCTGTTCAGGCCTTTCAGAGACTGGTTAAGATGTACTTCCATGTGTTGCAATGCTTGCATCACTATGGTCTTTTACGAGAGCATTTGGCATCAGACTCTCTCCCGAAATCTCTCAGCATGAAAATGGAGGAGATGAACTCGTTTTTCTGCCCTGCCTTACGAGATGACGAATTTTTTAAATCGACCAGCATGATAAACCAAATTTGGGCTCATAGCTGCTTAGAAAATTTAATCAACCATTATCGAAGCAAATTGGACAAATTAAAGGCAGAGGTAAAAGTGGCCGAATCTAATGTAATTCTTGATCTAGACAGAGCCAAAGGCATAGCATTGAAATGGGGTAGGCAAAATTTTGGAAATAAATTGCCCACAACGACAATCACAAATTTTTGGAAATTTTTGGCAGAAATAGCTAGTGATAAGCAAAATAGAGTGATGTCTCTACCAACACCGGCGGCCACACCGAGTACAGGTTCAGGTTATCATTCAACAATGACTAACAAACGACAACGGTCACCAACTACCTTCACACCCTCGCCTACCACTTCCAAGCGGACGAATCTGTATACATCACCAACACCAGCACCTGGTGTTGATGATGTAACAGAGTCATGGCCGGCTCTCCCAAAGACAAATTCTCCTCCTGTGCGCCGTTGTCGGGTTGTTACTCACTGTTCCCCCAATCTACCACCTAGCAACTCTTCCTCATCTCTTCCACTATCTTCTCCTCGCCACCTTCTGACTCGATCTTCTCCTCTTCCTCCTTCTCCTCTCTCAATCCCGCCTCCTCCTCTTCCTCCTCAAACTTCTTCTCTTCATGCATCTCCTCTCTCAATCCCGCCTCCTCCTCTTCCTCCTCAACCTTCTTCTCTTTATGCATCTCCTCTCTCAATCCCGCCTCTTGCTCCTCATACTCAATCTTCTCCTCTTGCATCTACTCTCTCCATCCCTCCTCCTCCTCTTCCTCCTACGCTTCATCTCTCTTCTCCTCACGCACCTTCTTCTGCTCCTCTTCTTCTGTCTCCACCTCCTCTCCCTCCTATGGAGAATAATAGTAACCTGTCTGACAGGAAGTTTGCTAAGTACCGTCATCAATCGCATAGCAAGGGCCTGTGGAGGATCCCCAGAATCACCAAAAAGATTCTGATGATAGGGTCCTCTAATCTAGCCCGAATTGATTTAGATGTCCATCCTGACATCCAGGTTGAGTGCTATCCTGGTGCCGCATTATCACATTTCAGAACAATGGCTATGCGACACCAGGATGGCCCTAGCCCGGAGAAGATCATCTTGAATATTGGCATCAACTCCAAAAATGAGCATCCAACCAAAGCCTCAAGCCATTTACGGTTCATGGCTCGTGAATTTAAAAACACCTTCCCTAATGCGGAGTTGCACTTTGCTGAGATTAACTTCTCTGATAGCTTGTCAGACAGGCAAAGGTACTGTCTCAAGCGTATCAACGAATCAGCAAGGTCCAACTGCCACGTTGATAAGGTCATCCCCAAAATTTCTGATGCCAATTTTCATGTTGAGAAGGATAGAATCCATTGGACGAAAGAAACAGCTAATTGTATTTATAACCATTGGTTGACGGTACTTAGTTTAAACTAAATGTGGGTCAAGGCAATAGCTCCCCTAACATAGGATTAGGAACAAACCTTGTCAATTTAGCAGCTGACTATGATCTCTCACCATCTGAAAAATCAATTCTCGATCGTGGTCTTACTTTTATACCAACTCCAAAACCAAAAACAGGATTAGATTTGCTTTTAGACACAGGTCTTATTGAAGTAGCTAATTTTGGTCATTCAGTAAAAATAGCCCATCATTTTCGAAATTTAAATGGAGAGTCAAAACCATTCACTGGAAAATCCGGTTGGGACCCTCCAGATAGGCTAGTTGATGACAATGTTAAAGCAACCATAAAAACGGTTGCTGGTATAGCCATATCATTGCCAGTTACAAACAATAAGCAAAACCTTTCATTTCTCGAACAACAGGCTATCAACAAATTACGTAGAAATCAAAATATTATTATAAAACCAGCCGATAAAGGTTCAGCAACTGTGATTATGTCTAGAGAAAACTACATCCGCGAGGCCGAAAGGCAGTTAACTAACACCAGGCATTACAGAAAACTTGATAATTTAATTTGGCCTCAAAACCGACAAAATTTCATTGAAATACTTAATTCATTGCATACAGATAAGTACATCGATAAGAAACAGCTAAAGTATCTGCTAGGTGAGAATAATCCACAAAATCGGACATTTTATATCTTGCCTAAAATCCATAAACCTATCAGCACCTGGTTAGATCCATTGACACCTCCTGGACGACCCATCATTTCAGACTGTGGCAGTGAGTCTTATGGCACTTCAGAATATATTGATTACTATTTAAAGCCCATTGCTAATAGACACAAGAGCTTTCTCAAAAACACTGAACACTTTCTTTCAAAGTTATCCAAATTGTCAGTTCCGAAAGATGCATATTTAGTCACATTAGACATAGATGCTATGTATACCAATATAGATATTGATGCTGGAGTCAATGCTATTAAGAATTCTTTTGTCAAATTTCCTGATCCAGATCGACCAGACACGGAAATTCTAAAATTATTAGAGCTAAGTCTTAAAGGAAACGATTTCCAATTTAATGGTGAAAATTACCTTCAAATCTGTGGATGCGCAATGGGTAAACGATTCAGCCCAAATTTTGCCACGATTTATGTTGCGGAGTGGGAAGTGGAGGCACTGAACAAATCAACCAAAAAGCCTCTTCTTTACCTCAGATATCTAGATGACATCTTCATAGTTTGGCAACATTCAGAAGAAGACTTTTGGGAATTTTTTCGCATTTTAAATAACCAAGATTCAAACATCAAGCTAAAAGCTACTATTAGTGGAACATCGGTTGACTTTTTAGATGTCACGATCTATAAGGGTCCTCAATTTGATTCCTCTGGAAAATTACAATATAAAGTATTCTTTAAGCCAACAGACTCACATCAGCTGCTTCACAAAAAATCATTTCATCCTCCACACACATTTAAAGGTTTGATCAAATCGCAAATCATAAGATTTTTTCGAAACTCTAGCAACAGGCAAAATCTGAATAGTGCATGCTCTACTCTGTTTGATGCTTTGAAAGCACGAGGCTATTCAGCCCGTTTTCTTCGAAAAATTAAAGCAGACACCATCAATGAGCTTGAAAATCTAAAACCTCATAGCGGACCCGAGTTTGAACCTGTCCAAATTAAACACAATAAACCGATCATGTGCGATGGATCAGTTTCTAAATGCGACAAATATAGATGCAAAGTAAACAACTATATTGTAAACCAACAAACATTCCTGAGCTTTCAAACTAAAAATGAATATCATATCCGAACTAATATGCATTGTGATTCTGAGAATGTAGTCTATTTGATCAATTGTGCCCTTTGCCAGAAACAGTATGTTGGTGAAACAAAAAATGCATTTAGAGTGCGTGCTAGACGCCACGTTTCTGATATTAACACCTCAGCAGATACGCCAATTGCTCAACATTTCCAACTTCCGGATCATTCAGTTGAACATCATTTTGAAATCATGCCAATAGAACAGATTCCGACCTTCGATAGTGAGGAAGAAACGAGTTCGTTTCGCAAAATCCGAGAGGGCCATTGGATTAGAACACTCCAAACAAAAGCACCATTTGGAATAAATGTAGATTCGGGAATATCACAAAAGAACAAAATTATCCCATTTCAACTCATATACAATAGACGTAATGTTGAATTAGCGAAAACCATGAAAGACGAATATTCACAGTTGCAATCTAAACTAAAGGAACCGATCAAAGCACGACCAGTAATAGCTTACAATAGAAATCCAAACCTGAAAGATTTGCTAGTAAGATCAAAGTTAGACCGTATGGTTCCTGATAACAATGACAAGGTTTCATCCCTCCCTACCTATTCTTAAATAAATCTAATCCCAACCAAAATCAATGGTGGGGCAACATGAAATCATATCCGTAGGACATCTTTTAATTTTGTGTCTGCAAAAGTGCGTGCGTGCGTGCGTGCGTGCGTGCGTGCGTTCGTTCGTTCGTGCGTCCGGGCGTTTGTTCGTATGTGTGTATGGGTGTGTGCTCGTACATCCGTACGTGTGTGCATCTATACTTGCGTGGGTGTATGTGTGCGTGTGTATGTGGGTGAATTAATTCGTGAGTACATTAGTGCCTGGGTGTGTGCGTGCATGCATTCGTGCATGTATTACTGTGTGCATGTATTATTGCGTGCATTCGTTCAGGTGCGTGCGTGCGTGCGTGCGTGCGTGCGTGCGTGCGTGCGTGCGTGCGTGCGTGCGTGCGTGCGTATGTACGTGCGTATGTACGTGCGTATGTGTATGTGTGTGCATTCGTGTGTCTGATTTCTCTATAATGTAGGATCAATCCCAGCCTTTACCTGTTAAAGCGACCTACTGATTAATTCACTTTACCCCAACTAATCTCAAGGGGGGACCACTCTAAGTAAATCTAAACTTGGTCTCGATAGGACAAATTTAGGCAAAGAAATTTGTAATTAAATTCCTGTGCCAATGCGTTATTTTTCAATGTAAAGACAGACAGACAGACAGACACACAGATAGACACATAGAGAGACAGACAGACAGACACACAGACATACACATAGAGAGACAGACAGACACACAGATAGACACATAGAGAGACATACAGACAGACACGCAGATAGACACATAGAGATACAGCCCCGGACACACAGATAGACACATAGAGAGACAAACACGCAGATAGACACATAGAGATACAGCCCCGGACATACAGACAGACACATAGACAGACAGACACACAGATAGACACATAGAGATACAGCCCCGGACAGACAGACAGACAGACACACAGATAGACACATAGAGATACAGCCCCGGACAGACAGACAGACACATAGACAGACAGACAGACACACAGATAGACACATATAGAGACAGACAGACAGACACACAGATAGACACATAGAGATACAGCCCCGGACAGACAGACAGACACATAGACAGACAGACAGACAGACAGACACACAGATAGACACATAGAGAGACAGACAGACAGACACACAGATATACACATAGAGAGACAGACAGACAGACACGCAGATAGACACATAGAGATACAGGCCCGGACAGACAGAAAGACACATAGACAGACAGACAGACAGACAGACACACAGATTGACACATAGAGATACAGCCCCGGACAGACAGACAGACAGACACACAGATAGACACATAGAGATACAGCCCCGGACAGACAGACAGACACATAGACAGACAGACACACAGATAGACACATAGAGATACAGCCCCGGACAGACAGACAGACATACACACAGATAGACACATAGAGATACAGCCCCGGACAGACAGACAGACACATAGACAGACAGACACACAGATAGACACATAGAGATACAGCCCCGGACAGACAGACAGACAGACAGACACACAGATAGACACACAGAGAGACAGACAGACAGACAGACAGATATACACATAGAGAGACAGACAGGACAGACAGACACACAGATAGACACATAGAGAGACAGACAGACAGACACACAGATAGACACATAGAGATACAGCCCCGGACAGACATACAGACAGACAGACATACATACAGACAGACAGACAGACAGACAGACAGACAGACAGACAGACAGACAGACAGACAGACAGACAGACAGACAGACAGACAGACAGACAGACAGACAGACAGACAGATATACACATAGAGAGACAGACAGACACGCAGATAGACATATAGAGAGACAGACAGACACGCAGATAGACACATAGAGACATACAGACAGACAGGCATGCAGACATACACATAGAGAGACAGACAGACAGGCACACATACAGACACATAGAGAGACAGACAGATAGACAGACAGACATACAGACATACAGACAGACAGACAGACAGACAGACAGACAGACAGACAGACAGACAGACAGACAGACAGACAGAAACACAGCAGACACATAGAGACAGACAAAGCGGCACACAGACAGACAGAAACACAGCAGACACATAGAGACAGACAAAGCGGCACACAGACAGACACCTAGAGAGACAGACAGACAGACAGACAGACACATAGAGAGACAGAGAGACAGACACACATACAGACACATAGAAAGACAGAGAGACAGACACACATACAGACACATAGAAAGACAGACAGGCAGACACCCAGACAGACACACAGAGACACACAGACAGACACATAGAGGCAGGCAGACAGACACACACACAGATGCATAGATAGACAGACAGAGAGGCGAACAGACAGACAGACACATCGAGAGGCAGCCCGAGAGGCACACAGAGAGACAGACAGGCACATAGAGAGACAGACAGACACATAGAGAGACAGACAGATAGGCACACAGACAGACAGATACATAGCGAGACAGACAGACAGACAGACAGACAGACATTAGTACATTAGTGCCTTGGTGTATGCGTGCATGCATTCGTGCGTCCGTTCGTGCATGCGTTCATGCATGCATTTTTGCGTGCATTCGTGCATGTATTACTGTGTGCATGTATTATTGCATGCATTCGTGCATTCGTTCAGATGTGTGCGTCCGTGCGTGCGTGCGTGTGTGCGTGTGTGCGTGCTTGCGTGCGTGCGTATGTACGTGCGTATGTGTATGTGTGTGCATTCGTGTGTGTGATTTCTCTATAATGTAGGATCAATCCCAGCCTTTACCTGTTAAAGCGACCTACTGATTAATTCACTTTACCTCAACTAATCTCAAGGGGGGACCACTCTAAGTAAATCTAATCTTGGTCTCGATAGGACAAATTTAGGCAAAGAAATTTTTAATTAAATTCCTGTGCCAATGCGGTTTTTTTCAATGTAAAGACAGACAGACAGACAGACAGACAGACAGACAGACAGACAGACAGACAGACAGACAGACAGACAGACAGACAGACAGACAGACAGACAGACAGACAGACAGACACATAGAGAGAGAGAGAGAGACAGACAGACAGACAGACAGACAGACAGACAGACAGACAGACAGACAGACAGACAGACAGACAGACAGACAGACAGACAGACAGACAGACAGACAGACAGACAGACAGACAGACAGACAGACAGACAGACAGACAGACAGACAGACAGACAGACAGACAGACAGACAGACAGACAGACAGACAGACAGACAGACAGACAGACAGACAGACAGACAGACAGACAGACAGACAGACAGACAGACAGACAGACAGACAGAAACACAGACAGACACATAGAGAGACAAGCAGACACACAGACAGACACATAGACAGACAGACTATTCAGCCAGTTTTCTTCGAAAAATTAAAGCAGACACCATCAATGAGCTTGAAAATCTAAAACCTCATAGCGGACCCGAGTTTGAGCCTGTCCAAATTAAACACAATAAACCAATCATGTGCGATGGATCAGTTTCTAAATGCGACAAAAATAGATGCAAAGTAAACAACTATATTGTAAACCAACAAACATTCCTGAGCTTTCAAACTAAAAATGAATATCATATCCGAACTAATATGCATTGTGATTCTGAGAATGTAGTTTATTTGATCAATTGTGCCCTTTGCCAGAAACAGTATGTTGGTGAAACAAAAAATGCATTTAGAGTGCGTGCTAGACGCCACGTTTCTGATATTAACACCTCAGCAGATACGCCAATTGCTCAACATTTCCAACTTCCTGATCATTCAGTTGAACATCATTTTGAAATCATGCCAATAGAACAGATTCCGACCTTCGATAGTGAGGAAGAAACGAGTTCGTTTCGCAAAATCCGAGAAGGCCATTGGATTAGAACACTCCAAACAAAAGCACCATTTGGAATAAATGTAGATTCGGGAATATCACAAAAGAACAAAATTATCCCATTTCAACTCATATACAATAGACGTAATGTTGAATTAGCAAAAACCATGAAAGACGAATATTCACAGTTGCAATCTAAATTAAAGGAACCGATCAAAGCACGACCAGTAATAGCTTACAATAGAAATCCAAACCTGAAAGATTTGCTAGTAAGATCAAAGTTAGACCTTATGGTTCCTGATAACAATGACAAGGTTTCATCCCTCCCTACCTATTCTTAAATAAATCTAATCCCAACCAAAATCAATGGTGGGGCAACATGAAATCATATCCGTAGGACATCTTTTAATTTTGTGTCTGCAAAAGAGTGTGCGTGCGTGCGTGCGTGCGTGCGTGCGTGCGTGCGTTCGTTCGTTCGTTCGTTCGTTCGTTCGTGCGTCCGGGCGTTTGTTCGTATGTGTGTATGGGTGTGTGCTCGTACATCCGTACGTGTGTGCATCTATACTTGCGTGGGTGTATGTGTGCGTGTGTATGTGGGTGCATTAATTCGTGAGTACATTAGTGCCCGGGTGTGTGCGTGCATGCATTCGTGCGTCCGTTCGTGCATGCGTTCATGCATGCATTATTGCGTGCATTCGTGCATGTATTACTGTGTGCATGTATTATTGCGTGCATTCGTTCAGATGCGTGCGTGCGTGCGTGCGTGCGTGCGTGCGTGCGTGCGTGCGTGCGTGCGTGCGTGCGTGCGTGCGTGCGTGCGTGCGTGCGTGCGTGCGTGCGTGCGTGCGTGCGTGCGGATGTACGTGCGGATGTACGTGCGTATGTGTATGTGTGTGCATTCGTGTGTCTGATTTCTCTATAATGTAGGATCAATCCCAGCCTTTACCTGTTAAAGCGACCTACTGATTAATTCACTTTACCCCAACTAATCTCAAGGGGGGACCACTCTAAGTAAATCTAAACTTGGTCTCGATAGGACAAATTTAGGCAAAGAAATTTGTAATTAAATTCCTGTGCCAATGCGTTATTTTTCAATGTAAAGACAGACAGACAGACAGACAGACAGACAGACAGACAGACAGACAGACAGACAGACAGACAGACAGACAGACAGACAGACAGACAGACAGACAGACAGACAGACAGAAACACAGACAGACACATAGAGAGACAAGCAGACACACAGACAGACACATAGACAGACAGACTATTCAGCCAGTTTTCTTCGAAAAATTAAAGCAGACACCATCAATGAGCTTGAAAATCTAAAACCTTCTAGCGGACCCGAGTTTGAGCCTGTCCAAATTAAACACAATAAACCAATCATGTGCGATGGATCAGTTTCTAAATGCGACAAAAATAGATGCAAAGTAAACAACTATATTGTAAACCAACAAACATTCCTGAGTTTTCAAACTAAAAATGAATATCATATTCGAACTAATATGCATTGTGATTCTGAGAATGTAGTCTATTTGATCAATTGTGTCCTCTGCCAGAAACAGTATGTTGGTGAAACAAAAAATGCATTTAGAGTGCGTGCTAGACACCACGTTTCTGATATTAACACCTCAGCTCAACATTTCCAACTTCCTGATCATTCAGTTGAACATCATTTTGAAATCATGCCAATAGAACAGATTCCGACCTTCGATAGTGAGTAAGAAACGAGTTCGTTTCGCAAAATCCGAGAAGGCCATTGGATTAGAACACTCCAAACAAAAGCACCATTTGGAATAAATGTAGATTCAGGAATATCACAAAAGAACAAAATTATCACATTTCAACTCATATACAATAGACGTAATGTTGAATTAGCGAAAACCATGAAAGACGAATATACACAGTTGCAATCTAAATTAAAGGAACCGATCAAAGCACGACCAGTAATAGCTTACAATAGAAATCCAAACGTGAAAGATTTGCTAGTAAGATCAAAGTTAGACCTCATAGTTCCTGATAACAATGACAAGGTTTCATCCCTCCCTACCTATTCTTAAATAAATCTAATCCCAACCAAAACCAATGGTGGGGCAACATGAACTCATATCCGTAGGACATCTTTCAGTTTTGTGTCTGCAAAAGTGTGCGTTCGTTCGTTCGTTCGTTCGTTCGTTCGTTCGTTCGTTCGTTCGTTCGTTCGTTCGTTCGTTCGTTCGTTCGTTCGTTCGTTCGTTCGTTCGTTCGTTCGTCCGTCCGTCCGTGCGTGTGTTCGTGTGTGTGTGGATGTGTGCTCGTACATCCGTACGTGTGTGCATCTATGCTTGCGTGGGTGTATGTGTGCGTATGTGGGTGTGGGTGTGGGTGCATTAATTCGTGAGTACATTAGTGCGTGGGTGTGTGTGCATGCATCCGTTATTGCGTGCATTCGTGCATGTATTACTGTGTGCATGTATTATTGCATGCATTCGTGCATTCGTTCAGACGTGTGCATGCGTGCGTGCGTGCGTGCGTGTGCATTCGTGCGCGTGCATTCGAGCGTGTGCATTCGTGTGTGTGCATTCGTGTGTGTGCATTCGTGTGTGTGTGATTTCTCTATAATGTAGAATCAATCCCAGCCTTTACCTGTTAAAGCGACCTACTGATAAGTTCACTTTACCCCAACTAATCTCAAGGGGGGACCACTCTAAGTAAATCTAAACTTGGTCTCGATAGGGCAAATATAGGTAAAGAAATTTTTAATTAAATTCCTGTGCCAATGCCGGTTTTTTCAATGTAAAGACACAGACAGACGGACGGATGGACGGACGGACGGACGGAGGACAGATACATAGGGAGCCAGACAGAGAGGCAGACATACAGGCACATAGAGAGACAGACAGAGAGGCACACAGACAGACAGACAGACACATAGCGAGACAGACAGACAGACAGACAGACAGACAGACAGACAGACAGACAGACAGACAGACAGATAGACAGACAGACAGATAGACAGACAGACAGACAGACAGACAGACAGACAGACAGACAGACAGATAGAGAGACAAACAGACACATAGACGGACAGAGCCTGGGTATTTTGGTCATCTTTCTCCTTCAGAGATACAAACCTATCAGCGAGCAGCATTTCCAGCTGAGAGTCATGGGAAAAGCTGATGTTTTTTCCCGAATTTCCGTTATGTTCAGAACTGCAGATCTTTCCGACTCGTCCACGCCTGGTCAGCTAGAATTAGTGTTCTGCAAATTCTTTCGCTGCCATTCAGCCTACTGTAGTGATTTGGGACTTCTACCTCTCTACGTGTGTTGTCCATGTATCGTCCTTTTGAGATTTTCATCAGTGATTCCGCAACCTCTGCGGAACTCGTCATCTCTATGGAGCCTTCCAAACGTGAATTCCTCTCTTAGTCTGCTCAGAAAGGACGAGTGGTGGAACGAGGATCCACTCTTGAATTTCCGCCATGTACTAACAATAGAATCGTGACATCTCCAAGTCTCTTCAACTGTAACACCGGGCGCGGAACATTAGAACTTTCGAAATCTTCACCTCTTCACCGGAGTTTGGCGTCAGGTTAATAGACGGAGAACTAAGTAGTAATTGTCGTAATCTGTTGTCTTATTCTTGTCTGCAATCCTCACAGAACTTCTGCTCTGAGTGGATAATTTATTTATGGTTTTTGACTGTCGTTCCAGTTTCAGAAAGAGTAATATGTCTGTCCAGCTGCCTTTCCTGCCTAAGAAATAGTTGTGTATCTTCGCGGTAATTTCATTTGTCTTCCCTGTCTCATAAAGAGTCTAGCATCAACTCGTTTGAATCCAGATTTACTTCCGTTCCTGGTGATTGATGACCCTGGCACTTTTATATCTGGAAAATAACCTTGCATTCGTAGCGGAGCTTCTTAGTAGTAATTGTCTCATTAGTATTTTCAATTGTGGGAAACGTGGTTACCATATTTATATTCATAACATCTGATATCGTCCGTACTAACAACTCATTCATTTTGTCTGCTATAGTCTGCTTTATCAACCAATTAATTACATCCGATATCGTCTGCATTCACAACTCATTCATTTTGTCTGCTATCGTCTGCATTAACAACATATTCATTGTGTCTGCTATCGTCTGCTTTAACAACTCGTTCATTGCATCTGATATCCTCCGCACTAGCAACTCATGCATTACTTCTGATATCGTCTGCTTTAACGACCAACAACTCATTCATTTTTTCCCAGATATATCGTCTGGACTAACAACTCATTCATTACTTCTGCTATCGTCTGCTTTAACCACTCATTCATTATTTCTGATATCGTCTCTATCAACGACTAACAGCTTATTCATTTCTTCCAGATATATCGTCTGGACTAACAACTCATTCATTATTTCTGCTATCGTCTGCTTTAATGACTCATTCATTATTTCTGCTATCGTCTGCTTTAACGACTCATTCATTATTTCTGATATCGTCTCTATCAACGACTAACAGCTTATTCATTTCTTCCAGATATATCGTCTGGACTAACAACTCATTCATTATTTCTGCTATCTTCTGCATTAACAACTCATTCATTATTTTTGATACCGTCTGCTTTAACCACTCATTCATTATTTCTGCTATCGTCTGCTTTAACCACTCATTCATTATTTCTGCTATCGTCTGCTTTAACCACTCATTCATTATTTCTGCTTTCGTCTGCTTTAACGACTCATTCATTATTTCTGCTATCGTCTGCTTTAACGACTCATTAATTATTTCTGCTATCGTCTGCTTTAACCCCTCATTCATTATTTCTGCTTTCGTCTGCTTTAACCACTCATTCATTATTTCTGCTATCGTCTGCTTTAACCACTCATTCATTATTTCTGCTTTCGTCTGCTTTAACCACTTATTCATTATTTCTGATACCATCTGCTTTAACGACTCATTCATTATTTCTGCTATCGTCTGCTTTAACCACTCATTCATTATTTCTGCTTTCGTCTGCTTTAACCACTTGTTCATTATTTCTGATACCATCTGCTTTAACGACTCATTCATTATTTCTGCTATCGTCTGCTTTAACCACTCATTCATTATTTCTGCTTTCGTCTGCTTTAAAGACTCATTCATTATTTCTGCTATCGTCTGCTTTAACCACTCATTCATTATTTCTGCTATCGTCTGCTTTAACGACTCATTCATTTTTTCTGCTTTCGTCTGCTTTAACAACTCATTCATTATTTCTGCTATCGTCTGCTTTAACGACTCATTCATTATTTCTGCTATCGTCTGCTTTAACGACTCATTCATTATTTCTGATACCGTCTGCTTTAACAACTCATTCATTATTTCTGCTATCGTCTGCTTTAACGACTCATTCATTATTTCTGCTATCGTCTGCTTTAACAACTCATTCATTATTTCTGATACCGTCTGCTTTAACCACTCATTCATTATTTCTGCTATCGTCTGCTTTAACCACTCATTCATTATTTCTGCTTTCGTCTGCTTTAACGACTCATTCATTATTTCTGCTTTCGTCTGCTTTAACGGCTCATTCATTATTTCTGCTTTCGTCTGCTTTAACCACTCATTCATTATTTCTTCTATCGTCTGCTTTAACCACTCGTTCATTATTTCTGCTATCGTCTGCTTTAACCACTCATTCATTATTTCTGCTATCGTCTCCTTTAACGACTCATTCATTACTTCTGCTATCGTCTGCTTTAACCACTCATTCATTATTTCTGCTTTCGTCTGCTTTAACCACTCATTCATTATTTCTGCTATCGTCTGCTTTAACCACTCATTCATTATTTCTGCTATCGTCTGCTTTAACCACTCATTCATTATTTCTGCTATCGTCTGCTTTAACCACGCATTCATTATTTCTGCTATCGTCTGCTTTAACGACTCATTCATTATTTCTGCTATCGTCTGCTTTAACGACTCATTCATTATTTCTGATTTCGTCTGCTTTAACGACTCATTCATTATTTCTGATTTCGTCTGCTTTAACCACTCATTCATTATTTCTGCTTTCGTCTGCTTTAACCACTCATTCATTATTCCTCCTTTCGTCTGCTTTAACCACTCATTCATTATTTCTGCTATCGTCTGCTTTAACGACTCATTCATTATTTCTGCTATCGTCTGCTTTAACCACTCATTCATTATTTCTGCTATCGTCTGCTTTAACGACTCATTCATTATTTCTGCTATCGTCTGCTTTAACCACTCATTCATTATTTCTGATACCGTCTGCTTTAACCACTCATTCATTATTTCTGCTATCGTCTGCTTTAACCACTCATTCATTATTTCTGCTATCGTCTGCTTTAACCACTCATTCATTATTTCTGCTATCGTCTGCTTTAACCACTCATTCATTATTTCTGCTTTCGTCTGCTTTAACCACTCATTCATTATTTCTGATACCGTCTGCTTTAACGACTCATTCATTATTTCTGCTATCGTCTGCTTTAACGACTCATTCATTATTTCTGCTATCGTCTGCTTTAACGACTCATTCATTATTTCTGCTATCGTCTGCTTTAACGACTCATTCATTATTCCTGATACCGTCTGCTTTAACGACTCATTCATTATTTCTGCTATCGTCTGCTTTAACGACTCATTCATTATTTCTGCTATCGTCTGCTTTAACGACTCATTCATTATTTCTGCTATCGTCTGCTTTAACGACTCATTCATTATTCCTGATACCGTCTGCTTTAACGACTCATTCATTATTTCTGCTTTCGTCTGCTTTAACGACTCATTCATTATTTCTGATACCGTCTGCTTTAACGACTCATTCATTATTTCTGCTATCGTCTGCTTTAACCACTCATTCATTATTTCTGCTATCGTCTGCTTTAACGACTCATTCATTATTTCTGCTATCGTCTGCTTTAACGACTCGTTCATTATTCCTGATACCGTCTGCTTTAACGACTCATTCATTATTTCTGCTATCGTCTGCTTTAACAACTCATTCATTATTTCTGATACCGTCTGCTTTAACCACTCATTCATTATTTCTGCTATCGTCTGCTTTAACAACTCATTCATTATTCCTGATACCGTCTGCTTTAACGACTCATTCATTATTTCTGCTATCGTCTGCTTTAACAACTCATTCATTATTCCTGATGCCGTCTGCTTTAACCACTCATTCATTATTTCTGCTATCGTCTGCTTTAACGACTCATTCATTATTTCTGCTATCGTCTGCTTTAACGACTCATTCATTATTCCTGATACCGTCTGCTTTAACGACTCATTCATTATTTCTGCTTTCGTCTGCTTTAACGACTCATTCATTATTTCTGATACCGTCTGCTTTAACGACTCATTCATTATTTCTGCTATCGTCTGCTTTAACCACTCATTCATTATTTCTGCTATCGTCTGCTTTAACGACTCATTCATTATTTCTGCTATCGTCTGCTTTAACGACTCGTTCATTATTCCTGATACCGTCTGCTTTAACGACTCATTCATTATTTCTGCTATCGTCTGCTTTAACAACTCATTCATTATTTCTGATACCGTCTGCTTTAACCACTCATTCATTATTTCTGCCATCGTCTGCTTTAACGACTCATTCATTATTTCTGCTATCGTCTGCTTTAACGACTCATTCATTTTTTCTGATACCGTCCGCAGTGACAACTCATTCATTATTTCTGATACCGTCTGCTCTAACAACTCATGCATTACTTCTGATATCTTCCACTTGAACATGTCTTATATCTTTGCTACTATCGTCTACTTAAATAACACGCACGCACATTACTATTACTAGTGTTCACTACATGTTACATTACTACTAGCACGTCACCATCATTACGACTATTGAGGCATGTTTATCACGAGTGTTTATATCAGTATGGACTAGTTTCAGGCTTTCACTCGCGGCGTCCAAAATAACGGTCTTATCAATGACAAACTTACTAGAAATTTTTTAAACGAACGTGCTATTATAGCTCATCGAAGTTGGTTTCAAAACGCTCGTGTTAAGCAACGCACGTTTTCAAAAACAATTAAAAATTTCAGTAATTTCATTTCATTATTATTATTATTATTATTATTATTATTATTATTATTATTATTATTATTATTATTATTATTATTATTATTATAAATTATTATTATTATTATTATTATTATTATTATTATTATTATTATTATTATTATTATTATTATTATTATTAAACCAGGTACGCGAATGTCGACTTCGGTTATTTGAGCATCAGTTTCAGATATTTGCTGGATGATGGTATAGCCCTGAGTGGTGACAGTCGGGATCTCGCGCTTTTCTCTAACAGTGTCTGTGATGGTGTTTCAACCATTTCCATCGGAGTAAACCGAAACAACAACGCTCTGCAGGCTCGGGTTAGCGTATTGGGTGTGGGCCCAGATTACGTTCTCACCGTCAATCCTCGGGTAGGCACCCTAGGTCCATAGCAACAAATGCCTACAGTACATAATAAATTAGTGTGTATTATCTTATTGTTATCAATACGTCTAAAGTATGTGTAATTTCATGGGTACATTTAACTTATCCCTTTCATCTTTAGGCCAGCAAATATCGATTCTGCGCTGATATTTTGAAATGTCAATTTGCAGATCAAGAGAGTCCGGCTTTCAAGTGCTAGATTTTGAATCAATATTCCCTTACCATATAACGAAAGGATCCATTTCCAGCTATGCTCGCATATTTCCAGCTATACCCCACATATTTCTAGATATGCCTCGCGTATTTCTAGCTACCGCATATTTCGAGCTATAACTCGCATATCTCTAGCTATGCCCCACATATTTATTGCTATGCCCCACATATTTATTGCTATGCCCATATATAATGTGCCAATGCTGCCAATGGCAGTAATAGATTCCTAACAAATTTGTCTCAAGAATTCAACAGCTTACCTGTATGGCAGCATGATACTGCGGCACTAGTGTTAAAGGAAGTATGCTGTTTCTCAACTCCAGTACGTTCTCAGTCTCGTACCGTGTGTATTCTGCGTTCAATTAGTACATTTCGGTGTCTTCTCGAATCAAAAGTCATGCTGTGTGAACTAATTCTAAGTTTACTGAAATCTTTTCCATGGAAATAATTATACGCCTTAATCAGATAATTATGAATTTTAATTATCGCTTAATATCACGCAATGCGCATACATACAGAGATCAAGAAATTAGCTGTTCGTGGACAGAATACAAGTCCTTCGAAGACATAATGTCCCATTAAAAATTTCTTTTGTTCCAGCAAGGTCGGCCTGGTGGTTTAAGCAACGTCTGGGTGGGAGTGAGCTTCGTTTTTACTGGGGCCACTATGAGGCTAACGGTGAACGAAGGCGCAGCTAATAGCAATACTGACAGCGTTGCAGTTGGCGGTAAATTAAATTAATATTATTATTACCTTTGCACGCAAACACAGATAATTGTTTTCCTTTTTCCTAACAGATCGTTATTCTTTGTTTCTTCTCTCTTCTCATTCTTGAGAAGCTCCACTGCATCTCCTCCTTCAGTTGTGTTATCCAATCAACTGCATACTTGGTCAGCTTCTAGAGCCCATGTCTATCAACAAGATTTAGATTTATTGTCAAGATCATCAATTAAAAAATAGTTTAATCCTTACCACTCCGATGTTAAAATTTTAGAATTTTAAATTAAATTAAACGATAAACTGGTTTTCATTCTTCAACAAATTTGGTGGAAGATGGTGCTGTAGTAGACAGCAACATCGTCCACCAAATTTGTTCAAAAAATGTACACGAGTTTCTCTGCTATTGACGCAGTAAAAGATAGAATATTGACAACAGAAAAATAAGGGTTAAACTACGACCACGACAACCGATTATATCCGATCATCCCACACGTGCCCAACATGTTGCCCTTGACGTTCCGATGAAGCCTGTTGAGGTTGGTGGTTAAAGATCAAAGTCATCTGTTAGTATCAAGGTCACTCATAGGACATCACAATTACTAGCTTCGCTCCGTGCAGAAATTAACTCCCGTTAATCACATAGCACAAATGTTTATATTAGAAGATACAGTACTATACCTGTGTACAGTTAGAAAGTGGCTTATTCATTGATTGGCGTGAATTTTGCGTGAATAAAGAGGACTGGCTCACGGTAAAGCGTCAAAATTCAAGGTCAACACAATTAGATGAGTCACTCGTCATCCTTATTAATTCCGAGTGCCATCACACATGTTTGTGCTCAGGATGAGTCACTCGTCATCCTTATTAATTCCGAGTGCCATCACACATGTTTGTGCTCAGGATGAGTCACTCGTCATCCTTATAAATTCCGAGTGCCATCACACATGTTTGTGCTCAGGATGAGTCACTCGTCATCCTTATAAATTCCGAGTGCCATCACACATGTTTGTGCTCAGGATCAGTCACTCGTCATCCTTATTAATTCCGAGTGCCATCACACATGTGTGTGCTCAGGATCAGTCACTCGTCATCCTTATTAATTCCGAGTGCCATCACACATGTTTGTGCTCAGGATGAGTCACTCGTCATCCTTATAAATTCCGAGTGCCATCACACATGTTTGTGCTCAGGATCAGTCACTCGTCATCCTTATAAATTCCGAGTACCATCACACATGTTTGTGCTCAGGATCAGTCACTCGTCATCCTTATTAATTCCGAGTGCCATCACACATGTTTGTGCTCAGGATGAGTCACTCGTCATCCTTATAAATTCCGAGTGCCAACACACATGTTTGTGCTCAGGATCAGTCACTCGTCATCCTTATTAATTCCGAGTGCCATCACACATGTTTGTGCTCAGGATCAGTCACTCGTCATCCTTATTAATTCCGAGTGCCATCACACATGTTTGTGCTCAGGATGAGTCACTCGTTATCCTTATAAATTCCGAGTGCCATCACACATGTTTGGGCTCAGGATGAGTCACTCGTCATCCTTATAAATTCCGAGTGCCATCACACATGTTTGTGCTCAGGATCAGTCACTCGTCATCCTTATTAATTCCGAGTGCCGTCACACATGTTTGTGCTCAGGCGCAAATTAACAATTTATCAATTTTATATTAGTTTTCCAGAAATTTGCTTTTCAGTGCCCAAGGTCAGCTCCATAAGAAAGTAATTTTTTAACAACGATTTTTCTTTTAAAATTTGTAATCGAATGGCATGTATCTTGGCAAATTTCTTGTATTTCGCAAGCTCTACTGGAAGGATTTTGAATTATTAATCTGCGATATAATCTCAGATTATTAACATCATTTAGGGTGTTTCTTCTTTTTCTTTTTTTCTTTCTTTTTTCTTATTCTTCGTCAAAAACTTTGCACCGCATCTCCTCCTACTGTTTTCATCCGATCAGCTCCAACCTTGGCCATCTTCCGCTATCCGGTCTGGAATCGTAACTTGTGCTTTTATTTTGAGTTTGCCCAAGGGGTTTCAAGCTACCCACTTTTCCGTTGGGCAGAAATTACCCATAGGAAATGTATGGGGATTTACAGTATTGACCTTTGAAGTGCGACCACACCTTGAGGTTTTTTTTAATAGGATCGCTTACATACATGGTCAGGATATCACTTTTGAGGTCCTGAGATGTGTGCCCAACTAAAAGGTGACCTTAACCTTTGACCTTAACCGCCATTGCATTGAATATCTTTGAACTGCGAAGCTACACATAGAGTTTTGATCTTACTTAGTTAGGATGTTACCAGTAGGAAAGGTTTTCTGGGGGTTTTCTGGGGGAAATGGACTCAGGATGACAAACCGAGAAAAAAAAAAAAAAATTGAAATTTCTTTTTCAAAATGACCGCCGAAATCTTTTTCTCCGATCGACTTGAAACATGGTGATCTTATAGGTCCGTTATAGACTTGATTTCATGTCAATTTTGAAGAGGCCCGATACAATAGTTTGCGAGAAATCAGCTTTTCCGTGCCACATATTTGAACTGCGTTTTCTCTTAGAGTTTTGTTCCCATTCTCTTCAAATCTGGTAAGATTCTAGAACGTATAAATCTAAAATAATATCTAAATAATTTCCAATGGAAATTTTAATATCTCCCTTGGGGTCAAGGTCATTCGCCGGTCAAATTTTTAATTTTCATGCTTGGCGTATGTAACCTCCCTTCCATCAAACAACTTCAAAGAGCGTGTTAGAGAACACCTTATTTTATCCTTTAGGGTCAAGGTGACCTTATAGTTGTCAACGCTATCAGGTTTCGAGAAATCCGCTTTTCCATGCCCAACGTAAACCTACTGCGACTAGAACTAGACTGTCATCGAATCAGCACAAGACGTCCAAAGGTTATATAAGAAACGGCTTTATACTATTCGTTAATCGCCAGACATAGCAGATTTACAGTTACTTCAGTAAGTGTCTTCTAGTATTTATTATTATTATTATTATTATTATTATTATTATTATTATTATTATTTTTAGTATTTTTATTATTGTACAGGTAACATATTAACAGCTCCGACGGGCATAAGACTCTGCGACGGAAGTGGCTACCGGTCATTGCGGGGATATATTGACGATGTAAGCAACTTGATCATCCCTCCTCCCTCCTTTCCATCCATCCGTCTGTTTGTCTGTCCATTAATCTATCCACCCATCTATCCTGCCTCACCCCCCCCCCCCCCATCTCACCCACCAACCACCCAACAATTCATCATTTCATCCACGCACGCACTCACGCACCCACCCACGCACTCACGCACGCAGGCTCGCTCGCACGCAAGCACACACTCACTCACTCACTCACTCACTCATTCACGCGCGCACGCACGCATGCACGCTTGCGCTCGCTCGCTCGCTCACTCACTCACTCACGCGCGCAGGAACGTTCGCACGAATATACGTATGTTGTCACAGCCATCCTGCGATCCATCCATCTTTACATCTATTCATTCATTCAAGCACCCACTCACACCAACACCTACCCACCCACCACCCATCCACGGGCCACTCACTCACCCACTACCACCCCATCCATCCACCACCCCATCCATCCGTTCATCCTTCCACTCATCCATTAACTCACGTGTTGCCCACCTAAACACCAACTAAACCACTCTCTTTACTCAGTCACCTGGGCACGCAAGCCGCTGTGATTCTCGAGCAGCACTGAGTGCGTGTGCGCGCGTGTGCGTGCGTGTGCGTTAGCTCATGGGTATAACTTTGTGAGAAGGTCCGCCCACTTCACTACTGCTACTGCAAGATCAAATGGACAGATCTAATCTGTCACTCAGTCATATGACGTCATAATCAATTACGTCACAAGTAAGCTGACGTCACCGTCAAAATGCGTAATGACTAACGTGTCCAGTTCCGTCATGAACCTTGAATAGTTTCTTTACTCTTTAACAAATATTCTGTTAAATATTTTGAGACTAATTTGATTGGGCACTGTTGCTGGCATAGGCCGCACCCAGTCGAAACTAGTATTCAACAGGTTACCTGTATAGTTACCTTGTAATTGATACTCTCAGCAAAGTATATAAATCAATCTCAACACGCTCAAAGCATGGGCGAAGCTTAGCTAGACATGGGCGGGGCATAGCTAGAAACAGATTCGTATATTGTGCATATACAATGCTGGTTCAGTTTATTAAATATAGATTCAGTTTCAATACAAAATTGCTCATATCGATAATTAAAGGAAAACCCAAGGCATCGTATAATGCTTACAGTTACTATTGAGATGATACAATATGCCACAGATAAACTATATGCTGTATTTGTAGGCATCTGTCATACCATTAAAGACAAACTAAGTACGTCACTACTGAGCTGACGTCACAATCATGATGACGTATAAAGCTCGAAAGTTTCGCCGTGTGTATGAAAGGTCCCTTCGTCAAGTGATTAATTTACAATTTAATAAAGTCTGTTACATATTTACAAACTGAGCTGTTGGTGACATAGACAGCAACAGCCCCCCCCCCACCCACCCCCACCCCCACCCCACACCCCAGTCAAATTAATTTTAAAATATTCAACAGCTTACCTGTATAGTTACTTTGAAATTGAGATTCTGGGTATTCAGAGTTCAAAGTATATTAGTCGACGACAACACGTGCAACCGTGGAAACATAGGCAATCTCATTTCCTCATCGGTGCCTTTCTCCACCCAGGAGTACAAATGGATGCCGGTGTAAAACTGGGGGAATTACCATTAATAGACTGAAATAAACCAGACTAGATATGACGTGAATGGGACCTGGAATCAGGGACTCTATTGACGCCAATCAAAACAATAACTTACCCGAAACGTGGACGGAGCTTAGCTCGAAATGTCCCCACCCCCTATTAAAGCATCTACAGCAATCTGCCGTAGTTCATATGTTGACACTCTATGGCCATGCATGGAATTTGGGCATTAAGCTTTGGCAACAAAACTGCAGAAGCTACAACGATAATGCAATTCCTGAGATCAATCGTCGGCACGCATTGGCTTTCCTCTGACAAAACGCAGACAAGTTTCGTCAGTTAATTCACCTTTCCAAGAATCCAGCTATCAATCTGACGTCATATGACGTCATAATCAGCGAAGTGGCGGGTATGTTGACGTCATAATCATTACGTCATAAATGATTATATTTGGCCGCTCTTTAACTCTTAATAGTCCCACACTTTGTACGAATTGTATGTCTCTACTATTTAATAAATATACTGTTGAATATTTTGAAACTAATTTGACTAGACGCTGTTGCTGCCTTAGACAGCAACAGCGCCCAGTCAAATTAGTTTCACAATATTTAACGACATGCCTGTATAGTTCTCTGGAAATTGATAGTTATGGAGTTCATGGATCGAGCTACCCCAACACAAGTCAGATGTGGGTGGAGCTTAGCTAGTGATGGGCGGGGAATAGCTAAAACTAGAAAGGTCCATTGACTGATCAAATGTAAGGGCTGCTAACTCCTCTCATTTCCCGAAGTTTCCAATACGACGAAGCCTGAAAATATGTGCATGAGGAAAGCCATTACTCCCCGGACGCCAGTCATATCAGAAAAAGGTAAGCGACTGCAGGCGATACTAACAACGGAACTTATTTTTATTTTCATTATTGCAGTTTACTGTGTACATGTGCGACCCCAATTAAACCTACATCACAATGAGGGAGATGAACCGGTAGTCAGCATTTGAACCAACAAGCGACCAAGCAAGCAACCATTAAATCTCATCACGAACACATACATGTGCACTCATAATGAGCACATCCGTGACCACACGGACACACATACACACACACGCACGCGCGCGCGTATACACACACGGATTGATAACACATGCTTGCATCTACACGCATACACCGCATTATAACCGATAAGCCTATATTGTTTATATACATTTACTTACTATTCGCCGTTTGCATCCGAACGGCCAAATACAACAAGTCTTATACAATGCAAAAACTATTCTGCTGAATGTTTGAAACTAATTTGACTGGGAGCTGATGCTGCATTATGACAGCAACAAGCTCCTTTCAAATTAGCTTAAATTATTCAACAGCTTGTCTGTATAGTTACGGTAAAATTGAGATTCTGCGACGTCGCTGTTTAATGGGCTAAAACGTATATATTATTTAGTATAACCATTTCACTGTCCGTGTCACTAACAGTGAAAGTATCGTCGATTCGCGCCATTGCTGAACGCTCTTACTGTCTTCTGATAACAAGTGCATTGAGCAATAGACTTCTTAATGGATACCAAACGGAGATGAAGAAGAATGATGATAATATGGTAGTGAACATGTTTAGTCGATTTGTCTGATTCGTGTCATACAATTCCTGTAATTAATTAACCAATGGCCTAAAGGCCCTATATTGTGCTGAAGATTGTAGCACTAACGTTCAATACAGAATACAACATGTAACATATATACATATATCCTATGTAACTATGTCATCATACCGTATGTAACAGTTCATTTCAATTTCAATATATTAATCAACACGATACAAACTTTGTCTTCTGAGTTTTCATGGATATGCCATATGGATGTGAGCAAGCTAAGCATAAAGAAATGAGAGAGCGAGAGAGAGAGAGAGAGAGAGAGAGAGAGAGAGAGAGAGAGAGAGAGAGAGAGAGAGAGAGAGAGAGAGAGAGAGAGAGAGAGAGCGAGCGAGACAGGGGGGGGGGAGGGACTGGGGCGGTCGGGCCGGCGGGTGGGAGAGAGATAGAGAGAGGAAGAGGGGTGAGGGAAAGAAGGGGGTGTTGAGGGATGGATGTATGGATGGAAGGAGGGAAAGAGGAAGAGGGAAGAGAGGGAAAGAGAGAGAGCGAGAGAGGGGGGGGGGGGGGGGGGGGGGGGGCATCAGCCAAGAAGTATATAACATTATTGAAATTGTGATTAGGAGTCCTGCCAATACTGGTCAACATGATGATGTAGCTACTCCGTTGAATCTGTGTCCTCAAAGGATATAACAAGAATCAGCCGCCCGTGGAACTACTATTAAACAGGAAATCAGATGGGAGAAAGTTGGCATTGCCAAGTATAAAGAGCTCTCACCTCCTCTAGGCTACACACCATGTTACTTATGGTTGGTCATAATCCAACTCCAGACTTGCTTGGCCAAAGATCGAATCCTTTATCAAACTGCAGTTGAGCTAAGCCCTGCTAAACCCTGTAGAATCCTAGGTCGAACAGGTTCAGATGGGATGCCCAATTGAAACCATTGCGTAAGGCGTCCTAGGCTGCCCATAAAGTGTGGAAAGATTGAAGATGTCCAAAAAATAATGTGACCTACGATCAGAAACAAACTAGTAAGAAGAAGTTGAGAAAGACTTAAAAAGTAGACCGTTTCAGAGGGCAGGGCCAAGCTGTATTCATATATTGTGAAAGGCGACGCACAACACAGAAACCAGACGCTGAAGATAATACAGCAAGTTCGAAATGTGAAACGACTCAGGGATTCCTCCATAACTTTCATAAATCAGGAAAATAAGTCCGAAACCGAGGAAAGGGCAGATTATTTTGAAGACAAAACAACACCAAAGAATAATGCATATCTTGATCATGACGTAAATCATCAGCTGAACTATTTTACCTTCTCCTGACTCAAGTCACATCAACAACACATCCACTTCATCCAGATGAGGAAGTAGCCACAGATATAAGCAGGTTGAGGCTATGGAAGGCTGCGAATGCCTCATGTATTACGTCAGAACATGTAAGGTCCGCATCGCAAGAACTATAGTCACTATTATGCCCATGAGAACCCCACCCCACCCCACCCAGACGGCTATGGCCGCATCACAATGGGTTCTCTCAGTGGAAAAGTACTAGAAAAGGAAATCGTCAAGAAAATGCGACCTATTCTTAATCTAGAAAAAAACAAGTTACAGTTTGTTTTCACGCAACAATGCTCCTCAAATAATGTTGTGCTCATATTAAGTGAATGTATAGCTGGGGCCATTGATGTAAGGAGTCCGATGTACATAACCTTCCTGGATGCCAGCAAAGCCTTCAATGCTGTCAGCCAGTAGGGAATGTTCAACGCCATCGTTATGCACGGTATTGAATGAACGTTATGGGCTATCGTGAACGGCATGTATACAGAAATTCAATCATCGATTAAATGGAGAAGGTGTAGTTTCTAGATCTATCAGAGATGAGCAAGGTATCCGGCAAGGAGCCGAAACTTCTACTGACCTCGTAACCGAATGCTTTGTCAAATATGAAACACATTAGTCTGTATTCTGTATTGGTACAATCTCAACAAGTGCGGTTATGTCTGCTGGTGCTCTAACCATCCTTGTCTGCACCCCCTTGATATGCAATTACTGATCAACATTGTGCAACTAAATTATGTCATGTGAGTTCTATACATTCAATACTACTAAAGCTAAAGTACTTGCTGTGAGGAACACAACTGAATGGTGAGCCATTATACTACACAGTAAAAGAAACGCATCTTGGCATAATTCGTATATGCTCCACTACGGGTAAATAATCCGTTGATGCCAGTATCAACGCGACCAGACGCGCAATGTACGCACGCATGGCGGCTGGAATTCACAGTCTTAACAGACCCAATCCTATTACCGGCAGGTATCTGTGGGATATCTATATCCCACCGTGTTACTGCATGGACTGGAGGCTCTGACCGTAACATCGAGCGACATAGATAAAATAGAAACCTTCTACAGAGCAATACTAAAAGCATTCCAGCACCTTCCTATGCCAATAGCAAATGCGGCAGCTTACCCTCTTCTCGGTGCTATGCCAATAGAGGGTTGGCAAAGATGCATACGCGAATGCTAGCTTCCTTTGTCAACATGATCCACAGAGAGATCGGTAGACAGAGATAAAGATTAGAGCGGCAGCTTACGTTAAAACCCCATTCATCTCACAGCTGGATTATTCGTATCAAGGATATCCTACAACAGTATGATGTTCCACCAGCATATAATCTGCTAAAACATCTTCCTAGTAAATAAGCCTGGACCACCTGGTGTGACAAAGTACTGGGACAAACAACTTAAAGACTAAGCACGCGATAAGACAACACTCGCGTACTTAAAGATAAACATATGTAAAATAGGCCAATATGGAGCAGCTGTAAGATTGAAAATACCTCAGTATATAAAGTATCAACACTGACAAAGATCATTGTACCGCGTAACCATCTATTTGGAGGACCGAGCAGAAACAGAGGCCAGTCCACTAGATGTCAACTCTGCAACGCTGCTGTGGAGGATCTAGTAGACTTTCTGATTGAGTGTCCCTAGTCGCACTCTGCAAGGAAACCAAGTGTCACGGCGTAGCCTGGGACATATCGTAACATTGATCCCTCCATTAGCAACTGTGCGTATTTTAGACAGGTGGTATTCGGACCACCTGTCTTGGAGAAGCGCCATCCTCTTGCTTCCAGAACAATGTGGCTAGTCGCAGAAGGCTGACTGTATATATTATGTAATTTCATGTTCGTTCGAATTATGTTTTTGTTTCTGTAAATTCTAGTTAAACTGTTATATTATGCCAACGTTATATGTTACATTGTAGATCTCTATATGGTCAAAACGTGTAATTTCGTTCAGTACCAATACATTACATTTCATTTCATTTCATATCGGTCTCAAAACAAACAACAACGACTGCATACAAGCTGTTTTGGACCCAAGTAAAACCGGCTTTAGCAGCCACAACGTACCTGCTCGTTACTTTACTCCCATTGTGAGGTTCTTCTGGTGGATCTATTTGTATCTGAGGGACGGAAATTGCATAGCATGGCACACACACACACACACACGCAGGCACGCATGCACGCAAGAGAGAGAGAGGGATAGAGAGAGAGAGAGAGAGAGAGAGAGAGAGAGAGAGAGAGAGAGAGAGAGAGAGAGATGTACTTTGCTTTCAGGATCATAATATGGTTGCTGTGTGAAAGCTTTTTAACTAATCAGAAACAGCATAGGCTGTCTGCACTGCTATATTTGCTCAATTATAGATCTGACATCTATAGTTTGGTAGCGTGGTGTAAAAACAACCATACATGTAAGCTGTTGAATATTGAGAAATTAATGGCATCACACCCTATCACAGGAGACAAAATGGCCATGACCTCAGTTCAGCAGTAAGACGATGTTAAAAAGCAAATAATGAACCTTTCCATTTTAGCTATGCCCCGCCCATCTCCAGCTAAGCTCCACCCACACATCACTCGTGTTAGAATCCATCGATCTCTGGACTCCCTGACTATCAATTTCCAGAAAACTATACAGGTAGGCTGTTGAATATTTTGAAACTAATGTGACTGGGTGCTGTTGCTGCCTATGGCAGGAACAGCGTCCAGTCAATTTAGTTTCAAAATATTCAACAGCATGTTTATTAAATAGTAGAGAAATACAAGTCATACATCGTGTCGGACTATTAAGAGTTAAAGACTGGTCAAATAGAATCATTTCTGACGTAATGATTATGACGCCATCACACACGCCACTTAACTGATTATGACGTCATATGACGTCAGACGGATAGATGGATACTCTGGAAAGGTGAATTGTGACACAGATAACGGAATGCGTTGGATACGAAAGACATGGGATCTATTTAACTACAGCTATCAGTACAATACAAGTTTTGATGTAAGATTGGTATCCCTCTAAGAGAGTTGATGGACTGGCTCTCAAAGGAATAGAGGTGTCGATTTCTAGCTATGCCCCGCCCATATCTAGCTAAGCTCTGCCCATGATTTGCCCGTGTTGAGATCGATCGAACTCTGAATTCATAGAATTCCAAAATCAAGATAGCAATACAGGTAAGCTGTTGAATAATTTGACCGTAATTTCATACATAATTTCAAACGCATATTGAAGTATTGACACTGAATCAGTTTCGAGTTCAAATCAGTTTCAAAGTAGTCACCAGACTGTTTATTAAATAGTAAAACATGCAATTCGTACACTTGACGGACTATTCAATATTCCCGACGAAGCTAGATACATTATGCATTACACATTTCCGCTGTGACATCAGCCTACATGTGACGTAATTAAAAATGGCATACTTGGGTGACAGATCGGATCTATCCATTGTGTTGTCATCTCGTCCTCTCACGGGTATGTAGCTGGTTACCTGTGTAGTTACCTTGAAATTGAGATTAAGCGAATTCAGGATTCAAGGTATATAAACCAACCCCAAGACATGCAATACGTGGACTAGGCATAGCTAGAAATAAGCGGGCATAGCTAGAAATGGATCCTGTTAGGTGTATTGCGTTTCCTAAAGCCAACAGTCCACTTGGCTCGAGGAAACCTTTTCTAGAAATAGCATCAGCAGTTTCAATATGAGTAATAAACAAAGTTTCTAATTATTAGCATACTAATGTGTTATAAGACTTCGTCATCCTTGATAAATCCCGCCATTACAGAGGTTAGACACCTCTCGATTTAATCACGCTCCTACCCACGAGTTTAACCACTTAACCATTACCACTCTGATGTCGATATTTTATCGTTTACTGTGTCAATAAAAAGAAACCGGTGTAAATTTTTCAACAACGACAGCAATATCTTCCACCAAATTTGTTTAAAAATGAACACCAGTTCATCTTTTAATTTAATTTGAAAGTTTAAAATTTTGACATCAGAGTGCTAAGGATTAAAGGGATCTATGAAGTTAGTGTACGTGATAGGGCGCATGCGCAGTAAATGTGCATGAGGACGAGCCACATATAGTATGCTATTATTCATGCAAGTTTGACAACCGCGAGCTACGGTATTCAACTTAAGAAATAGACTGTTTGGCATTGATTTTGCAGTGTTAGTTTAATATGTAGCTCAGTTCACCCACCTTCAAGATAGAAGTTTGCACTTATTACAATCGTGTGCGGTGCAGAGAATGCCGGTACTAGGGCGCTCATTCTACCTAATGTCTGTCGTAGGACGCCCATTCTACCGCACACAGGTTGCCGTCTTGGCTTTCGGTGTCCATTGTGTTATAGCCGTTAGACGAGGCTATGCCAAGGAAGTTATGACAACATGCACACATCCACGCATACACACACGTACGTACGTACGCATGCGTGCACGCACGCACGCACAGAGCAATTGGAATAAACACGCTCGAAATTACTACCAGTAAATTGTGGTTTAAGTGTTTGAATGATTTTATCATTACTGGTAAAATTATAAATTTGGTTCTTCTATACGTGCCAGTTAAAATAACAAGTTTATTTCTTTTAGATGCATAAGCTAAAATAAGTTTAGTTCTGGATATGTGAGCTTTACTAGCGAGCTTATTTTTCTAGACATGCAACATAAACTGCTGCATAGCCCAATAGCCAATGTAGCTTCCAAGGTTAATATTCTTATTGCACTATTAAGATGTTACAGTCCTACGTGTTCCACATACGCTTATTGGTATCAAAGTAAAAGTAACTTGTGAACTAGAACACATTTACTGAAGTCACTGTAAATCTGCGATGTCTGGCCAATGAGGATCATATAACATGATCCAATATGCCCAATGGGCATGCATAATTAAGGCTAATCCATTTCTGCAAATAAACGAAAACGGGTAGCATCGATAGCTAAGGGGAGACCTTGACCTTGAGCACGGATCACTTCGAAACCATCACCATTGGGTCCACCACGCATTATGTAAAGTTTTCATGAAAATCAATGAAAAACCCCTGAAATGTCAAATAACCGAGAAATTTTAAACTTTGTGGGGGACCTTGGAATCAAAATATAACATTTCATTCAATCTAAGACTCTCAATCAGCTTGTATGGGTAAAGGGAAGTAACCTGCGTCAAAAACGAAAAGTGGTAATTTTGCGGTCCAAGGGGGTGCCATACCACCTGTGCCTGTGCCTCATGTATTGTGGAAACATGAAAGGACGTCACAGCGTCTAATATGTCCATTGACGTTCTCTGATGTAGAGGATTTCATTTCTCCCAAAAAACGAAAACTGGTAATTTTGATGTCCACGTGGTACCCTTCTACTTAGGCATGTGCCCTGCAGTTTAATCACCACCTTCAGGACTCCAATGATAACATCCTACCCACGTATGGTAGAGATCCGATAATAACTCTAGCAGTAGTCCTAGTTCAAAAAATTACTGGAAAATCCCCCATTCTTTCCTTATGGTGGCATATTCCATACAATGGGGTCAAAGGACAAGGTCACTTTTTAGGGAGGTAGACATATTTACGACACCAAGTGGAACATTCTATCCAAGTATGGTAGTGATCCGATCAAAGCTCTAGGCGTAGTAGCAGTTTAAAGTATCTCCAAAACTCTTGGGCCGATCTCAAAGAAAAGTAATAGCAAACTAGATGTCAAGGGGTACTACAAGTTGACCAAGTCTGGAGTTGATCAGATCAAAACTGTATGAGGAGATAGGTTGCGAAAACCCTTGAGAATATTAAGAATAAAGATCCTGAGAGAAAAAAATAATCTGCAATAAATCTCAGATTAATAACACTTGCAGAGGGCTTTCCTCTCTTCTATGCATCCACCGAACCCAGTTCGTGTAATACGGGTATATAGCATCAGGAAAACAATGTGTTATTGGACTCATTAGTAGAATGGCAATTGATATTCTTGAAGAACTTGGTGCATCGTTTCAGGTAGTGCGTGTCAAATTTCAAACAGAGGAGCCTGTTCGTATTTATATTGGTTCTCCCAGTCACAAGCATTGAGCGCGCGCGTGTGTACATGTGTTTTGAAGAAGAGGTAAATGCGCAGAATTTTCCGAGTCCTCAATCCTGACATCACAGGAATAATGACATAATTGTCAAATGCATGCCAAACCCTACCTACTCAGAACCACCATACCCTCCTTCTAGGCTACGCAACAATGAGTCGATGCCTTTATGCTATGACAAGATAACGGGAGCTACCGCCAGGTGGTGGTGAATCACAACACCATGTAAATACTCTGGGTCAAGTTCGACTCCTAACCATAGTTAGCTAGTGTACCAGTCGAACTTCAAATAGTTAACTAGCTAGTCAACTATAGTCAACCGAACATCCGAGCTCGGTTCAGATGGGTAGCGCAATATTTGCGTAAATTTCAAAATGGCGGACACTGATCGCATGCCACGAAGAAATGCGTATAAAAGTGTAAATATTTCACAAAATAACTTAGGTTTGTTGATATTATGCTTTCCCATTGAATGTCAATGTTCCCAAGCCCCTATTCCTTCCCACTTTATGTCATATGGACACTTTTTGACGTCTTAGCAGACAAAAATAACCCATTTTCGTAGGTCATCAAAACAGACGACAGAAAGGTTTATTAGAGACTGGTACCTGGCTCCAAATTTTCGGCAATAGTAATTCAATTGGAAACTGGGAACCAACGAACTATAGTTAATTATTCAGCGTTCGGCTTGGCATAGCGTCTGCACATGTTCAGTAAACCATGAAACTGACTATAGTTCGCGAGTCGAACTTGACTCTGGACAGCTCAGGAGATTGTGAAGCGTATTTGAGAGATGTGGAATTTTGTGATTATGTAATTATTTCTGTGATGTCAGGATTGAAGATATGCATGAACTGTTGCCAGGTTCAGCATAACCTAATGGCCTGTGCAGACTAAAATTCTGGTAACATGGCTCTGCTGTCCACGATAATCATTGTGCCATGTCATCCCGTAGAAGGGAATGTCATCCATAAGGGAGTTATTGGAATCTCCATCAGAAAGTATCAAAGTTGGCGCTTATAGCCTTTTAGCCCACAAACTAAATTAAGCTAAAGTCCGTCAAAACAGATGTAAGGCTGCAATAGCTACACCGCAGTGAGGAATCTGTGTTAGAAGCTGTTCCTCCCATTGAGAAAAGTTATGTCCTCTCTGAACTGCCTGCCTGTGCTGTGTGTCACGACGGGTTGGCAGCCAAGGAAGGGTTCGACTTCAGCTCCAGGGCTATGATAGTAGTTATGGGCTCTGCTGTTCTTTTATTTTAAACAATGGCGTACAACGGTACGGGTTCATTCTGTCGCAGTACGTTATTGTCTAAGAGAAGTATGGCGTACAGGCTACCGAAAGAACAATTATGCGTGCGTGTGTGTGTGCTATTTTACATTTTAAACTAGCTGCGCACCCCCCCCCTCCCATGGTTAGCTACCGTGGTATAGCGGGTAAAATATAAGAGGTAGAGGTGGTCGCATAATCGAGGTGGAGGAGGAGGTGGTATGAGGTGTGCTGGCGTGGGTGAACTCTGCAATGCGAATATTTTTTCTCTGCGTGTGAGCGTATTTAACAATGTCAGGGTTATCCATAGACGCTGAAGCCGCGCTCGCCACCCACACTATGGTAGTGTATGTCGCTAGTCTTTGTAATGCTGTTAAGGATAAGATGAGCGCATTGTTTATGAGGCGCGTGCAGTTCACTTTAAGAGATGGTATAATTAATGCGGGAAGAATTATATTCATGTCTCAAATTAGCAAGGATTTATTAACCGAATATGGGATAGACATAGTATATTGGTTACGAGTATTATTGTTGTGAAGTTACATTAATCGTTGCCTTTCTCATTCATAACATTACGTATGCTTAGTTATCATTGACATCATATTTCAGGTCTTATATTACCGCACCCACAAAAATATTTTGACTGAAAGTTGATGGCAGCTTAATCGCCTTGAACTTACAGACATATAGTTTTCAAAATATTATGTGTATCCACCGATAATACCCATTGACTTAAAATTAAAAGTTGGTAGTCAGCATTATTGCTCATAAAGTGCGCGTTGAGCAGTAGAAGGCGTGACATTGTTCGTCCCGTGTGTATATGTTCATTATTGATCGAACAAATGCGCGCCATATGTTCAAATTAAGTGCGGATATGTACGCTATTGTAACAGACGTGTGCCTCTGTATGCCATTGATTGAGGAAATTTCTGTACGTCATTGTGTGTACGGTATTGTTCTCCAGGTGGTGTTCAAGACATGCGCGGTTGTACGTCATTGTTACCAATGAGTTGTAAATACCGCAGTTTCGCGCTATGATTATACGTTCTCCATAATGGCGTCTGATCCTTGCTTTAAATATTTAAAGAACTCAACATTTTGGTGCCATCTTGGTAATTCACAAAAAGCACGAACAATACGTTTTGGTGAAAAGTGGTGCATCAATCTACGTCAGTTTCATTCTGACGGTTATCGTACTAAACACGGTTTATATCTGAGCATAGTAGCGTTTAAACAGCTATTACAAATCATACCTGATCTTGAGGACGCGGTAAAATGTGCGCACAAAAAAGAAGCTGTACTATTTACATATTCATTGGACAATTATCTTCGGATTTCTATCTGTGACGAATTTCCGTGTATTGACATAAGCTACTTTTTCTGCTCTGATGTAGAACCACGTCCCACACGTAGTTGTTTAGACCTCCCAGACGACGAGCGGGAATTATTGAAACAGAACTCTAGTAATTTGCAGGCAGCATTATCTAACTTTTGCGTGCCTCCTGACGTGAGCAGTGACACACTGTTCAGCCCGATACCTCAGTGCTTTTATGGCATGAAAAATTAAAGAGAACATGATTGACATTCCACTCACTAGCGATTCCACAGAGATGCCTAATCTCGGCTCGCTTACTTCAGATGCTAAATACAGCGATGATGATGATGATGAACTTAATCTCGCCAATGATGGTACCGACAAACTCAGTCAGTATTGTAAAACACTGTGTCAGTCACACCATTATTGTCAAACAGATCATGTGCAAAAGATCAGCCAGAAATTATTCGCATTCATGTTGTGTGAGAAGATAAAATCGATGGCTGCACGGGATTGTTATGGATGTCCAGTAAATCATCAGAGTCTAGGTGAACATTCTTGTTTAGGTAGTGATGCGAACTTTAATCCAATTGAGAATTTTGAACTGTATAATGAGGCAGCATTATTAGAAATGAAGGAAGCTGAATATTGCGCTCAACTCGCCATCCATCACGATATATATGAACATTGTACTGAACTGTACCACATGTGTATGACGGAATGGTATAGGTACATTGTGGATGTAATATATGAAAAACACATGTTATCACCATAACTATAATTAATATTTTCTCTACGCACGTAGTAATAAAGTAGCTGCTTACACGTTATATACCTGCAATAATAGTATCAATTCAAAAACATAATTAAGAAGATGGAACCTTATTTGTCTGTTTTTTATTTAAAATTAACCGTACTTTTTACTTATTAAAAAAATGGTTAATTTGAAATAAATTCATGCCTTTTAAAGGTCCCACCTGCTTAATTGATTTTATATGACTTTATTTTATTTCGTCAATCATAACTTTGGAAAAATATGTTGTGACTTTTTTTATTCTTTTTTTTTTGTAATACCATATCTTTATAACAATATGTGTCTTATTATTGATGTCAGTATTAATAAAATGTTTTAAAATCGAATTTCACGTGTTCTTTACTAGTACCTTGCTCTTTCTTTATCTATCGCTAGCGACTCGCCATTCCTTACACCCACCTCCTCTGCACGCGCTGGTATGACCGATTTTCACTTGACTGAAGCACTAGTCATCGTGTGCCATTGTTATTCTATTCTTTAGAGAAGAATGGGACAGGTTGAAGATTTTGGATCTCCGGGTGGTTTACTAACGATGATGACTCGGCTACGTCAACGGTAAGATTATGATGTTGAAAGGTTGCTGCGACAACCTCTTACCGGTGAAGCAGCAGAAAGATGATAGTCGGCTCGCCTCATCACTGAGATGGATTGCGACGATATTTATGTAAGACTATCGGGCCTATCTGACGATGAAGATTCCTGGCTTCGGTGGAGTGTTGCTCTCCACGCTAGAGTCCTACTTTTAATGAAAACCAAAACTCTTGTCTTACGTTGGTAAGATGATAAGTATTTAATAGTTGAACTAAGCTAACTGTAGAAACTGAAATTTACTTTGACAATTTTCTATCTTCAGTACCTGACTGGTACTGACTCTATCTATTCTAACCGAACGTAGCACCGGCGATGTGCTACGGAACCCTTGTGTTGGATTGATTACCTTACTAACTGTAAAGTGCTACAGATATAGGCTTCAGCATCTCTGAGGATCTATACATATTACGATATATAGATATATACATATCGTAATATTTATATCTTGTTCTGATGATTCTTCTAGGTAGGTTATAAGCACAGCTTGATTGGTCCAGATAATCAGTCCGCCAATCAACTTCTGCTTATTCCCTCCTAGAAGCTCCTACATAGTAACTGTTGGTCGTTCTGACCAATCAATGATCACTTACATTTCGATTTTCACTTTGAAACCTATTCTTTTTATTCTCTGCCACATAGTTTGATCGACGCTCATTGATCGTGACGTCATTCTGACCAATCAAACTCTGGGCTTCTCTTCTATGGAGCTGCTGCCTCACATAGACAAAGCGGTGTTGGCTGGTTCTGATTTGATGCGATCTGTCAGCTAACTAACAACATTATGGAATGTGTTGTTGTTGCATGCCATTGTATGAGTGACATATAGTTGATATACAAATTTCGATTATGTTATTCATTCCTACAGTAGGCTACACTGTCTATATCCTGTCCATTGCCTGTAGGATACTAGAGTTAATAGGCACATGAGCTGTGTGATCTCATTGCCAGCTGGTGTTGTTCTATGCTCGTATGAGAATCAGAATGCCTATCGTCAACAACTAAAGTCCGTTTGTCACGTACGATTCCATCGATTCTTATCCCTTGATTAATTCCTAAACTACTGATCCAAACGACTGCTGAATATTATAAAAGTATGTGCCGATTACACAGCAACAACTTTTATCTCAACTATTTCCAGATACACATCAACTCAGAACCGTGTAACTTATTCTAACCAATTCGATTCTTTAAACTTTGATGATAAATATATCATCCAACAATCCTGATCAGTTTCGCCGAAAATGTATCAGCATTGGCTGATGTCAACTAGTACCGTATAATATTTAACTAAATAATAATAATACATACAGTCATTCGGTCCATTAACTCACCAGGTATTTTCAAATATAAATTTCACTTAGGACTTACTCGTAAATATAAGATATCCAGTGGGGTCATGACTTCCCACAAGACAATCCCATATCTACACATGCCCCTCAACCAAAGTTAGTCAACCATCTCTTAAGGCCTTAAGAGAGTGGTAACTAACTCATTGTACAACATCAACAAATAAACCACACTATACCAGGGCTATCCAGACCGACACAACAAAACGAAATCACAATAGAATAGCAATCCTAAACAATACGAACAATCTGATCCAATATCAACTATGCCATCAGTTACTAAACATAAACAGTAAGAAATGTTAAATAAACAGTGAAACTACGAATAAACAGGTATTATACAGAAAATAGTTCAAATAAACAATAAACAGTTCAATCAAACAATAATACGACATCCGCCGTATGACAACATTACGATAATAAGACAGCAGTGATACGGTAATAATACGATAATGTTCTTGTACACAACAAATTGAATCGAGTTTATATGTCTTCATACTCTTCGGGAATACTGTGAAGTTCCATGTCCACCCAGCTATCAGCTGTAGGGTCGATCTCAGTTCTTGCAGAAACGTTAGGCGACGACCCGTTAGGTGTCCTCGACGGCATTGGCAGGGGTGCAGGCATCTGCGGCCGTCGGATCTGAGTGTGACGTGGATATGGAATCATTGCCGCACATGGCTTTTGTGCTATACACTTCCACATGCGGGATAGAACTCCACACTTATAAAGTATAAATATAATCACAATAAACGAGATGATGGATGCCGTCGAGTAAGAAAATACACATCGTATGCCGACGCTGTCAACCATCGCAGGGTCGACCGCGGATAATGGTGCTAGTGGCACATACTTAGTCTTACGTAAATGGTCCCACTTTTGTACTTTCAGATGGTTTATAATAAGTGATTGGTTTAGTACACCGGCCACATCCAATCTGGGCACATCCACGGCAAGACTGATTCGAGTATAAGTCCGACTCTAAGACTGTATAGGCTCGAATCGCCACCCTTTCCCACTATAATCACATCCACTCGACATTAACGCATACAGACCACTTTTCACAACACATCGGTCTGTCAGTCGTCCACCACAATGCACTTCGATAGTTTCGCCAAAGGTGTGCAACACAACACCTACTTAATTATGGGCGAACAATTTGCTAGATGTTTCATTAGATTCTGATAACTGAATGTTACACGAACTGGCGGTAGTATTGGTCAAGAGACTAACTATGCATGGTACGTGAGTCTTGTCGACACTCAGTTGACCATGACATACTCGAGATTCACTACCACGACACTCGGATGGCGTGAAATGCCAACCTGTCTTGGTATCCAGTCCTATACTGGTCCGAGCAATTATGACCTGCATGTAATAGCCGACAGTGGCCAATGGTTCGGGCCATGAGTGTAATCCATATTCGATGTAATTGCCACCATCAATTAACGGTAAAGTTGTGATGTAATGCAACTGCGAGTCGTCCTTCCATAGTGGATACACGACAACGTTTCTGTAATACCATTGGCATGGACGGACCAATCGGTTTCCTACACTGTCTTGTTTAGCGACTTCGAACAAGTCAGACGGACTAAACAGTTCTTCCGTTAATCTACCCAATTCCAGCGAAGCAGTCTGCCGATGAAATTGGGCGGCCAGTTTCCGGTAGCTATATACCACATTCTCGGCCGAATCAATAATATGACCCAGTCGCACCAACGCATATAGGTCAGCCTGTCGTGCAACGTGAATTTTGAATAACTTGCTTACATTTTTGGTCAAATCGACAAAACTATCGGTGACCTCATTAATGCAGTCTATGTTGATGTTAATTCCCTTGAAAGCAAGTTTCACGTGGGACGCTAATTTATTAGAGAAATGTACCAATCGGTTCATATTCCTCCTCGCATTTTTGACAACGTTCTTGATGGTTTCATTGTCGCCTGATGTCGCTGTCCCAAACAGAGATGAAGCTATATCTCCTACAAAGTTAAACAATCCACGTTTGTGTCGATTGTTGGCGGTCAAAAAGTGTAAATAAACCTACATACACGACATCAGTGCGGGTGGGGTGGGTGGGGGGGGGTTGAATAACCACTTTTTTTTATCCACCAAAGAACATCGCTGCCTCTACATCTGTAGAATCACATATTCAGGCTGGGAAAGGCCTCACCGCAAGATTGTGTTCCTAGTCAGTTCTTGATTCAGTCATGAACAATATTGTCGAAAGTTTCCAAAAAATGCTCCAAGTTCCAAAATTCTTTAAGATGCAGTGGGTTGGGTGGCTGCCGCAATGCTATGGGAGAGATGCTGACCAAGACCGAGGTGATCTGTTTAATAACTGTCTCGCCTGATCGTAGCTGCTTTACAGATCCAACCTGTTCGACCACTGGCCGTGGATGCTCTCGAACTCTGGATTCCATCTCCTTTTATACTACTCGTGACGTCATAGGCGCAGGCCTCAACCAATCATCGGCCGAGCAATAACCAATCAGCGCGCAGCTAATAATGACGCAGACGAATGTTCTAGAACATTCTAGAACTTCTGCGTACACATGGTTATGACGTCACGGCAATAGTTTTAAGATAATCAAAGGGGTTTTCCGTGGATAACTCAGCCATTTCTTAACCGATTTTGAAATGGTTTACAGATTGATTGATTGATACCAGATTCGTCGGGAACAAGCAATTATAAAGGATTACATTGTACCTACTCGGTACACTAAAAGTGATATCCTATCTTGGATGTGATATATGCGCTCTGTCAATGCAGTGGTAAGCGTTTTAACGAACTTAACTGTTTTTACGACGAAATCTCTCTCATAGGCTCATATACGCTTATAGCTCTACCAAGGGGGCGTGTTCATGGTCGATCCGAACTACACCACACGATGATAATAATATTTGAGAGGTTATGTAACGAGGAAGGTGGCAGCCAACAAAGACGGCATGATAACATTGGAGCAGTATGCGAGGAGGATGGTAATATGAAAAAGGGGATGGGGCAAGCTACGGATATTTAGAATAAACAAGTGGGTTTGATGATTGTGGGAACAGAAAATACAGCTCGATGGCCGAAATCCAAATACTGGCGAAGCCAAGACTATGCTCATTAAGCAGCCAATGAGATATGAGGAATGCTGAAATGCCAACTGCAGAATGTTGGTAGCGCATAAATATGTTTATGTTGGACGTAAACATTAATTTATGAAAGTGGTGTTATGAGCCTATGGTATACACTATTATTTAGTATATTATAATATTAGAACATAATAAATGGCAGTAATATAAATTAACAGGAACTAAATTGTTATGCGATGTAAGCATAGGTATATAGATAGAATAGAGTGGTCCATTTCTAACTATGCCCGCCCGAATTTATCCAAGCTCCGCCTGTATCGTTGTGCCCCGGGTTTTGGGTATATTACAATAAATATATCAAGAAGAACGACGTTAAATGTGTTCTAACAAACTGGTTCCATTTTATGTCAAGAATGAGGTCATACGACAACAACCACACATACACACCCAAGTTTGTGTTTTCGTAAAAGCATCGTATAACTAAGATATAATATTACATCTCACTTCTGTTAGTATGAACGCAATAAAATAATGTTTTAAACGAAAGTTTTTCAATCAGGTATAATATAATGTTCGAATTATAGTTTTTGTTCACGGTATGTGGCAAGTTCTGATGAATGAAGTACTGTACTGAGAATCTGGCGCATATTGACCTGCAGTCTCTGTAAACCGTTCGATGTAGCTGATTGTATTGATTATAATGATCACGAATAAATCACTGATTTTGTTAGTTCCTTTGAATGATTTGTATATGTAAGTTGTTTGATCACAATCACATTGATTCAATTACCTTTGGCTTCACAGTACGGCCAAAACGTGTTACATAATGATCTGACTGACCGACATTATTGGAGTTACTTGGTTTTGGACTTGGTGACACAGGCTTTTCCTTAAAGTTAACATTAGGTGGTTTACTGACACAGGGGTTTGAAGCGGTGTTATCATTATTCAAAATTGTCTTGGATAAGAGGATTACAGCTATTTGGAATGACTTCTTTAGACTTAATGAGGTGTCTCCTATTACGTCTGTAGTTACCACCATCGTGTGTTTGAACTGAATAAGACCCTTTCTTTGTGCTTTTGAGCTACAACTGCTGGTTTCCATGTGTTGTTTGGTTGTCTGATTCTAACTGTGTCTCCTATATCAAGTGTGTTTAATGGCTTTGCGCCTTTGTCATAGTAAGTCTTCTCATTGTCTAATAGCTCTGATCTGATCACGGACGTAGTTTATGTCAGGTATTTTAGGCATTAACTGACTACGGGTAATAGGCAAAGCAGAACGTAGCTGTCTACCCATAGGCAATTGTGATGGAGGATACCATATGTCTAGAGGTGTTGTACGATATTCAAGGATACCAATATATGGATCTTTACCATCTGATTTTGTTTTTGTGAGAATTCTTTTGATGATTTGGACAGTTTGCTCAGCCAACCCATTAGACTGTGGGTAATGGGGACTTGAGGTCACATGTTTAAAATCCCAGTCATCTGCAAAATTTGCAAATTCCTGCGATGAGTACTGTGGACCATTGTCTGAAATGACTTTTTCACAGATACCATGTCTTGAAAAGACACTTTCATTTTAGCAATGATTGTGCTGCTTTTAGTATTTGACAGTTGTTCAACTTCAAAATACAAACTATAATATTCTATGATTACAATAAAATCTTTATTGTCGCATGTAAATAAATCAGTTGCAACAATTTGCCATGGAAATTCGTGAATATCATGAGGCATTAAAGGTTCTTTGGCATTTGCATTACGTTGTTCTAAACATATTGGACATTGCAATACCATTTCGGTGATGTCATTGGACATATTTGGCCAAAACATTACATCACGGGCTCGTTTTAAGCATTTTTGGACACCCATGTGACCTGAGTGTACGCTCTCTAAGATTTTTTGTCATTGATCTTTTGGTATCACAATTTTGTGTCCTTTCATGATCAGACCATCAACAACTGACAGTTGATCACGGTAGTTCCAATAGTCTAAGACTAGAGGCGGGCAGTGTTTCCTGTTTTCTGGCCAACCATCTTGAATCGTGCGTTTAAGCATGTCCAGTTGCAAGTCTACATTGATCATAGTTTCAATTTCCCGCAGCTTACGATCACTTATTGGAATTGCTGACATTACTGTATGGACATGTACATCCATACCATCGGACATGCCAGGGTATGTGTCCGGCAGAAACTTGCGTGACAATGTGTCAGCAACAGGAATGCTCTTTCCTGAAACATAAGTGACTTCAAGGTCATAACGTTGTAATTGCAACAGCATGCGCTGCAATCTCGGCGGTGCTGCATGAAGTGGCTTTTTCACGATAGAGACTAATGGTTTGTGGTCTGTCTCAGCTTTAACATGGCGGCCATCCACGTACTGATGGAAGCGTTTGCAACCAAATAGCATGGCATACATTTCCTTCTCGATTTGTGCGTAATTTACTTCTGTTGGTGTATGCACAAGGTTTGCCTTCCTGAAAGAGTGTAGCTCCCAAGACAAACTTTGATGCATCAACCTGCAAAGTCAACTTCCTGTTCGGGTCATAATAAGCTAAGACAGGACCTGGAGTTTGGGTAATCACATCTTTGACCTTTTGGAGTGCCTCAGACTGGGGCTCATCCCATGAGAATTCCACACCTTTGACCAAGAGTTTACGCATTGGGCTTGTGAGCAGTTTATCATGCACAGTTTCCAGTTCTGTTCGGTTTTGTGGGGGTTCCATATCTCTGACAGTAGTCACTTTAGAAGGATCTGGCCTGATGCCATCGGCTGCAATAATGTGACCAAAGTATTGTACTCCTGTAACGCCAACATGCATCTTGTCCTCGTTTCTCAAATTGTTGTCGTGCTCTTCACGTGTACTTCCATGGTCTAAGATGTCATCCACAATGGTGATAACGCCATCTAGACCTTCAAAACAGATATCATCTTCTGTTGAAAATCATCCTGCGAGGATTTTAATCCAAAGGGCAACCGAAGGTACCTATACCTACCAAATGGGCTATTAAATGTCGTCAGGAGTGACGACTCTTCTGACAGCTTGAATGCCCAGTACCCTGATCTTGCATCAAGCTTAGTGAAATATTTAACACCTGACGGTTGAGGCAGAACATCGTCTAGGGTTTTCATCGGATAATGTGGACGTAAAATTGCCTTATTTAGGTCCCGAGGATCAAGGCATATTCTTATTTTACCAGTTTGGTGATTTTCTACCACTACAAGTGAATTTACCCATTTTGTTGGTTCTGTGACCTTTGCAATTATGTCTGTTCCTCCATACAGTCTAATTCTAAACGCTGTTTATCACGAAGAGCGAGTGGAACTCTTCTTTGTGGGTGAATAAGAGGGCATACCTTTAGATCGACCTTAATGGTACATTCACCAGTGAATGTACCAACACCTTTAAATAGATTTGGGTGATCTTCTAGTATGGTCTCTTTCGTCATGATTAATTCATTACTGTTATTCGGTTTTATGTGTGTAACATTTTGTTTCATGTCTGTTTGATCTTGTATGGAGTAAATAGGTTTTATCAGGCCAAATTCGATACATGAATTTAGACCTAGAATGGGCGGAGATATGGTGTCAACAATATAAAACTCGATATCTTGGCTATGATCTGCATATATACATGTAAGTGTACAACACCCAGATGTTTTTAGTGTATTGCCATTGTATGCTGAGAGTTTATGGACAGACTTAGTAAGATTGGTAGCAACACCTAGTTTACTAAAAATATGGTTGGGCAAAATATTAACTTGAGACCCAGTATCCAATTTAAATTTGACTAGGATAGGGCCTACTTTTACTTCAGCAAAAACCTGGTCATTTTGAATATTGGATTCAATGCTATCAATATAAAAATCTGAGTCAGAATCTGTCACACCATTATTAGCATTTTTGGCTGTGTGCCAATACTTTTAATTGAGCGACACATTTTAGAAAAATGATTCCACTTTTTACATGTATTGCACTGCTTGCCTTGAACAGGGCAGTTGCCATTTTTACTATGGTCATAGCCACATTTGGCACACTGTTTTTGCTTTTGGTCTGGTTCCTGTTGATTTTTGTTCGCTGAAAAGTTTGTTCTGTATTTTAACTGATTGGTCCCTCCATTACTGCTACTCCTAACCTATGACGAATCAGGTCCTGTGCGACGACGTTGTTTTCCAGACACTGAGTGAACAACTGACTCATTTAGCGGCATGGTTCGCAATTGTTCTTGGGCATATTCGAAGTTCTGACAAATTTGTATTGCTTTTGTCAATGTGAGGCTCTCGCCCTCATCTATGAGTTTTTCACGGATTCGTGGCGACGATACCCCAAAACACAATTCTGTCCCGAATCATCTCGTCAGGGACACCGTATGCACAGTCTACAACAAGCAGTTTTAGTTTGATAACGAACTGTTCAATTCCTGACGTGCCTTGTACTTCGTTATTAAATTTATAACGTGCGAAAACTGGGTTCAATTTCGGCTGTACATAAAGCTTGAATCTGTCATAATACGTAGATAGCTTATTTCTATATCCGTTGACAATATCAGTCCATGTGTTATAAATATCACGGCCTTTTTCACCGACCCAGAGAAGCAAATAGGTGCATTTAACATCCTCACCCTTGTCTTTCATCAGTCCTTGGAAAATCAGGTCAACGTGCTGTTGAAATTTCTTCCAGGCTTCTGGTAAATTGGATGATTCCCAGTCGATTGTCGGCGGTGGAATACCAGTCAAATCCATATTTCGTTTTTAATCCTGGCATCATGTATCGTTGTGCCCCGGGTTTTGGGTATATTATAACACATATATCAAGAAGAACGACGTTAAATGTGTTCTAACAAACTGGTTCCATTTTATGGAACTTTGTTCCACATTGTACGTGTGGTGGAATCAGTTTATATACTTTGAATCCTGAGATCCCAGAATCCAAATTTCAAAGTAATTATACAGGTAAGCTGTTGATTAGTTTGAAACTAACTTGCCATGGTCAAATTAGTCGCACAATACACAAGCCTGTTTGTTAAATTGTAGATTCATCAACGACATCGAGCTAGATACGTATATGTAGTGTGACGTGAGACTAACGTAAGATCAAGGATCTTTATTTTATTAGATTTTATTTTTGTTATTAATGTTCATTTAAACGGAATATGAACAACTCTGGTGGATCTGGCAGTACCCAAGGTACATGGAACGGTCCTAGCTGGAGCCGTGGTACGCAGAAGCAGCATGTTACAGATCGTTCATCTGCCTGTGCATTTCGCTGATAGCAGCTATTGACAAGCACAATGTCGTGTGCACGTGGTTGAACAAAGTGTTGAGGGTGGTCGTGGATAAGCGGCAATGCACGTCTACAGCATTAAAGAGAAGGGGCCTTGGCATTTACTCAGACATTCCAGGCTGGACATTGCGCATTTCCCTATGTCACCACCAGTCAATGAGCCTTTGAACCGTCCATAACCCATTCATGACCTCGACAATAATTAGTCAGGTCTATCAATAAAATGTCAATTGAATGTCACCTCAATCTCTAGTCTTTACTCCCGTCCATCAACAGTGGCAACTCCATTCCCCTCCACTCCGCTCCGCTCCACTCCGCTCCACTTCACTCCACTCCACCCACCGCATCCACTCCACTCCAGTCCCCATCCAATACAGTTTGAATTTTACACAAATCTCCAGTTCATTCATCTCCACTCCATTCCCCACTAGTTTCAACTCCATCTATCTCCACTCCATTCCCCACCAGTTTCAACTCCATTCAAAGTTAGTCCCAGAGCTTTACACATAAGTCTCCAATCCACTCTCCACCAGTCTTCAATCAAAACCATATCAGTCGCTACTCTACTCTACACCAGCCTGTGTACAGTGGATTTGGGTGATCTAATGTTATTCTTTTTAAAAGGCTGCAATAAGTACAGCTTTTCATTGATGGATCCGGGGGCAGCACAGGGGGGGGGGGGGCAGTACTTGGGTGATATGAGATGGTATGTCACTCATGGAATGCTCATGTAAAATTGCGTCAAAGTGTGTCTTTCCATACTAAGACTAGAACTCCGCATCAGACACTCATGGGTGGTCGGCAGCTTGTGTTTAGGAGAGGGTTGCTCTATGTTTTGGGCGGGCCTGCGGAACAATGTCAGCACATTGTATGTACTGTTTCTGTCAAATTATTCAGGCACTGATGTACGCCATCTATATCGGAGGGATGGTTTGTGCAAGCTGGCTTATTGGAGTCTTGCAATGCTTGTGTGGACATGCTTTCGGATGTTCTGAGTTGTCTTCTCTTCGATGCCAGTTTGAATAGGTGAGATGTGATGAATGCCATTTCTTTTATAATGGTGTCATTTCAGGACGATGACGCCACGTGGTATATTAAATGAATTACGAAGCTGTTCATGTATCATCAGCCAATGAGTATGTAATGTTTCATCACTGTACTGGTACGAAAGCTAATCGAAATTTATGATTTTTAACATACCGCCTTAATTGTCCCTCACCCACCCCTGAGGTCCAAAATTCAATCCACCTCAAGATACTGTCTACAAAGCCGATTGATGGGGAATTTTTTTTCTGAAAGAGTACAGCCCATAATTATTCAGAAAAATCTAATAATATTCGTGCCTGAATTTTTTCTGACTAAATCAATACCATGACTAGGCTACTGTTGGTGTCGTGGTCGTCGTCGTCGTCGTCGTCGTTGTTGGTGTTCTTGTTACTTTTGTGATGGTACTTGTACATCGGCGGTCCATTTAGCTCCCTTTTAAAACAACTACTATTTATAAATTGCTGTGACTTAGTTAGGATTAACTATGACCTATGTGCGCGTTCAATGGTCAGCTCTCAAGGCCGTTCTAAATATTGAAGACCAATTTCCGATTGCTTCGTGTTACTGGCCGATGGGTGTATATTGTACTATGACACGGGTACAGAGTCCACTTCCGAGTGCCTTAAGCGCTAATTCACAAGTCAAACATGGGGCTAATAAAAGAATAACAATTCCAATTTGATACACGTATTGTAGTTATAGTTTTGCAATATCACTGTCATACGGTCATTAGCATTGCGGTGGATTAGCTCTGTGAAGTCTAGGCGTTCTCGCAGAAAGGTAGATCATGACTTCATGTCTACTTTATTCCATTGTATTCCTGGTCTTTATGACAGCTGTCGTCAATGCGCAGGACATACACCCGATTAACATTAAAGGTAGGTCTGAACAGAGGGATCTATTTCTAGCTATACCCTGCCCATTTCTAGCTAAGCTTCGCCCACGCTTTTCCAGTGATGGAATCGATCGAACCCTGCAGTTCCCAGAAGCATAATATCAAAGTAACTATACAGATAAGCTGTTGAATATTTTGAAACTAATTTGGCTTCGTGCTGTTGGTGCCTCCAATGGCAGCAACAGCGCGCAGTCAAATCAGTTTCAAAATATTCAACAGAATGTTTATTAAATAGTAAAGACATACAATTCGTACACCTGGCGGACTATCGGATGTTCCTGACGGACCTAGATACGCCATTCATTACGCATTATGAGTGTGACGTCAACCTAACAGTCACGTAATTGATTATTACGTCATATGACAGATCGGATCTATCCATTATGTACGGTCACAAATGCATGAAAGGCCACCTGACTTCTGGGTCCTCCTGATACTGCGTAAGACGTATTATCATGTAGATCTAAAACATACTCATGCCTAGCATATCCTACAGAACACCTGGGACATCGCAGCTACACCTGCTCCATATGGAACTGGTCGCTAAAAGCAAACCAGGTTGACTGTATGTAAAACGTCATCCCAATAATAAATCGGGATATTAGCCAACATTTTACCGCTTAATTATTTTACAGTTATACAGGAATATACAGGTAGGAATCTTGTATAGAGACCGGAAGTAAACAGTTTTGTATATGGAGCATTGTGTTCGTGCAAGATCTTTGTGTTCGCACGCACGCACGCACGCACGCACGCACGCACGCACGCACGCACGCACGCATGCTTACTTACATACTCACTAGTGAATGAATGGTTGAAAACAATGTACACTATTTTCAGGATGTGACCGACCTTTGGATATAATCTTTGTTTTGGACGCCTCGGGTAACATTTCGGAACAGAATTGGGAGAATCAGTTGGATTTTGTAATGAACATCACGGATGTATTTTCATTAAACCAAACCAGCGGTGCCCAGGTTGGAATCGTGTCCTTCGGCGGGTTCATGGTGCTGGTTGTGCCGCTGGGAACGTCTGACAGCCCCCAGGATTTATCTACCGTCCTAAACACGCTATCGCAAAAGTTAGGCGGTAAGCAACGAACGGACAAGGCTATCCAAGAGGCGGTACTGGCGCTCGACAAAGCTGGTAGAGCAATGGTTAACAAGGTGATTGTGCTCGTTAGTAATGGTCCATTCTCCCGACCAGGGGTCACAATCCAGACGGCTTTGGAAGCTAGGGCCAGGGGAATTGAAATTCTTATCATTAACGTTGGCCCTGATTCGGACAGTAACGCTGAGAGTGCGGCCTCAAGGCTAGAGTTTGTATATCGTGTAGACAGCTACTCGGACTTGGGCAGTCTCGCAAATGAAATAGCGACAACGATTTGTCAAAGTGAGTATTGTAAATCATATATTGCTTCGCGCAGTACGCATACAAACACGCTCAGTATCGAATACACTTGGACCTAAATGATTAGAAAACTTGCTGAAGGTTTACACCAATATTGAATGAATGTGGCCATTTAATTTGTTTCAAAGTGCTAGACTAGGCCTAATTAGCCGCGTTTTAACTGTAGACCTATACTGATTTGATTCAGTTTATTGGGGTTGATTGACGTGAAAATAAATTATAATATTCAACGCACGATGAGCATTGCACAGGTGTGTTAAATGCGGAGTCAGCTATACGTATTCAATGGACCTTTCCAGTTTTAGCTCTGCCTCGCCCATCCCTAGTTAAGCTCCACCTACGCTTCTCTCGTTTTGGGATCAATCGATCCCAGGACTATCAATTTTCAGAAAAGTATAACGGTAAGCTGTTGAATAGTTTGAAACTAATATGATTGGGTGCAGTCGCTGCCTATGACAGAAACAGCGTCCAGTCAAACCTTAGGCTGGTCAAATTAATTTTAAAATATTCAACAGAATGGTTTTTTTAGATGGTGAAAATATACAATTCGTACAACAACGCTTAGTCCGTCTTCAATTTGGCGTTCGCAACGTACTTAGCCACGTCATTCACGACGTCATTGATAATAACGTCATCTTACACGTCACATAGTTGATTATGACGTAACGTGATGGATGGATAAATTGGAAAGGACCATTACCTCTGTCTTCTCTCATTGTACTTGCTCCAGCATCTTATTTAGTTTTATGCTTGGTTCTCAGAGCTGTGACAGTTAAATCAATGCCTGTGTATATGTGTTTGTTTTGTTTACTTCCAGATGTATCAAATACAACCTCGGGCCACGGCCAGGGTAAGTGAGAGAGGGATCCATTTCTAGCTATGACCCGTCAATTTCTAGCTATGACCGGTCCATTTCTAGCTATGACCCGTCCATTTCTAGCTAAGCTCCTCCCACTGTGTACACTTGTAGGAATCGATTTGAAACTTTTAAAACTGAATTCCCAGCTATACGTGTAAGCTGTTGAAGATTTTGTCCGTCACAATTGAATAAATATTATGCTAATATCTTGAAGTTATTTGACAGGGAGTAACAGTTCACAGTCAAATTAATTTCAAAATATTCAACAAATTGTTTATTAAATTATAAATTCCGCAAAATACATACAATTCACACACTTTCGCGACGAACATGTTGGCTTTCGTTACGGGACTACGATATCTTGATTATGACGTCAGCTAATGTGACGTATTTGATTATGATATCAGATACTTGAGTGACAGGTTGGATCCCTCCAATTTATACAACATATATGTATAGCTAGTAATTTCTTCCAACGCACGCGCGTGCTGCATGAAGCAGCTCTAATTACTCCTAACTCCTGATTGTGTGGTATTACGGAATTTTGATTCGTGGAATATTTGCACACAGTGAGACCCATCCACTACACAATATTTTTTCACACTTTAAATCAGGTAGAGGTTGGATTCGAAACCACGCCCCTTGGTTTATGAGTCTACCTCTTTACCACATGACCATGGGTACGCTTCGTGTAATGCACGGCTAAAATACCACACAACCAGAAAAGGGGCATATACAATATGTCGCTAGATGAAGAAACTGTCCCTAACCACTTTAACCTATCCTATCGAGCTGAATAGAAAGGTTTAGTTGGTAACATGCCGGGCTCAAACAATTATAGCACGGTCAGCGACCTCAGTTTAAAATTGATGATGGCGGGAATAAAGTGATGCGGATATATCTGTTGCTGTATAGTATTTCCTAGCATACTGTGGTCCAAAGTTTTCTACAAGTAAACAAAACATATTAACTGAATGGCTAACTGCCATATACAACTAACAAATGCAATAAATAGAATGTAATTAAATGAGGTAACTAAATATCACAGATTGATGAACTTAAACGGTGCGGCTAGTTGAAAGCACCTACAGTAAACAAGGATAATATTCACAGTAAGACAAACATTATAAATGGCGGTCCTAAGACCCGTAAGGTATCTATTAGTCATCAGTACCATATACGGAAATAATAATTAGATGTACAATATTATAGTATAGTAACTTGAGTACCTAATAGTCATTAGTATGGAACAGGCTACTATGTTACTGAAATTGAGGCACTAACATACTCATAGTGCGAGTCAACATGTTCTCTGAAGCTGGAAAGATTTCCGCAGTCAGATTTCTGCAGCTGATCTCCGCAGGCAGGTCTCCGCAAGCTGACTCCTCCAGACAGGGTAGACATGGCACACACTCATGACCGTGAAACAGAGCATTGAACAAATGTCTATTAGATAGTCTTGGTAGCTAGTTTATACGGAAGTGAGAAAGTTATCCGTCTAGTGACGGAAGTAATAAAGTTAAAGTTTGCCCATTAACAGAGAGGGGCTGTATATAATGTTAAGCAGTTATATAAACTTGCACACAGTGCAGCATGCACCGCATAGCTCTTGCGGTGCACCCACCAAAGTTCCACCAGACTCTGGTCAAAAAGTTAATTAAACACACACGACATGTAGTGCGGAAATTGAAGTCCACTTTTCAGCGGGGTTGGCAGATCCAGCGAGTCATCCACAAAGAATCACCGTAAGTTCTGCATTCCATAGAATCACATTCCGGGCCCACACGACCCGCTCTCAGAAAGGCTCCCTTAGGAAAGTCCGGATGCAGAATGTATAACTTTAAATTTAGTCTATTACCCCCGGAAAACTGGTGGAAGCCGAGGACGTCCTACCACCGCGGATGTGCTGTGATCCGTCAGACACCGGTTGAAGTGAGAATCACTGTAGGTCAGCAGTTACATCCGTCCTCCTGATGGTCCACCACTTTTATACTACTCATGACGACATAGTCAGATGCCTCAGCCAATCAGCGACCGAGCAGTAGCCAATTAGCGTGCAGCTAGATCAGTGACGTATTTATCACGTGCACAGAACATTCTAGATCTATTTATGCATACACACAATTACGACGTCAAAAGCAATATTTTGAAGATAATTTAAGGGGTCTTTCGCAGATAACTCAGCCATTTCTGAGCCGATTTTAAAATAGGCAACAGTTCTAGAAATCGCGTTTGATTCTGGTCCTGATCAGTACCAAGAACAACGATAACAGAATAAGTAAAGGTTTTACGGGTACCAACTCGGTACACTATAGGCATGCACTCACTTCCAATTCCGAGACGTGTTGTCAGGGAAGCTCTGATGCACGCGCATGCGCACCATATGTTTTATCGGACAGCCGATTTTAACGAAAACCTCTCTCATAGGGCCTATGTACCCGCACTATCCTACCCAGGGGAGCGTGCTCGGAGCGAATCCGGAGTGGCCGTTCCATACCCAATTTCGATGGGATGGCCGGTACCTGTCCGGTCGGTCCGCGCTACACCACCCCCTCCTAGTTTGACACCCATGGCAAACGATCATGCATGGCAGATCGAACGCACTGGAGCATGCTAGCCAGGAATTATAGACTTCCTGAGTAGGCGCGTAGCTGAGAGAAGAGTGACACAACAGATGCGTATTATAAGAAAGAGCACATAGGGTGCAAAGGAGTTTGGGAGGGAGGCATACCATTGATTTTGATTTTTTTACCTGGAATTATTTTTCTATGTCTTTTCTTCTTTTTTTTTTCTTTTGATGGTGCGGGTATATTTTTATTCAGATTTTATGATTATCTAAACAATAGCTCGCATGTGTGTTCTCTTGGATGAGGATAATTATCTTTCCGCAGAGAACACCCAAGCTCCAACGTACCACAATTACAATACAGTTTTTATAAAATACAATGTAAATATATAATCACATAACTATATCCGAGAAGGGTATCACAGATTATGCTAATTACACGTGCAACCCGGATAAATAAAGGGATGCACCTAGATGTATATATTAATATAATGCGGCCCGTTAGTGCGGCTCCGCATGGGTAGCTTCCGCTAACCCACAATCCATCCCATCATACTGACGCCGGAACTAAAGCAATAAGAAACATTTCAAATAATAATAAGGTAAAAAGACTATTTATTTGGCAGCCCCAGCGTAGCTGAGACTGCATGATAGGATTATGACATATTCGCTACGGTGTGTTGTGTACTTACGTCGCACACGACATGTTTACAACACAGGAACCCGCAGCGACTATTTTATGTGAGACACAGCATGCAAGGATATTGCGCAGCTGTGTAGGATGACCGTAGTGAGCATAGGGACTGGGTATCAATTGTTATAACATATATAATAATAAGAAAATGATTTAAAAAATAAACATAATAATAATAAAGTTCTGTGTTCCGAACAATTACTGATAAATCCTAATGCAACCTCGGCAATAGTGTCCACAAATATCCGCTGTGAAGTTTCCCCAGCGTGTCTGGGTACCCTGACTCATACAGGAAAGAGGTGGCGGATGGTCCTCCGTTGCCGATATATCACTCCTAAGCAGGCCCAGGTTGGTAATATTAAGCAGGAAGATGGGGCGGGCGTATTCATTGAAGCACTGGTAGTGGCGGAGATGATGACCGGTGATGTGCGAACTGGTAGCGGTGTGGAGACTACGGACATCACTGTTGTTGTCGAAGTCGTGGTTGTTGTCCGTGCTGTGGGTGGACTGAGGGCTGTAAACCAGATGAGTGATCTCTGTAATGATGATGCTGATGCGGCAGCAGATGTGGATGCTGCGCTGGTGGATAGCTTCCGGATTTTCATTGCCTTAAGTAGTTTACTGGCAGTTATCCTTAGTACTGCACGGATTTCAGTGGAGTGCATGAGGCGTTTCTTTCCGGTGTAAGGACGATCCGGTGTAGTTACGTTTCGAACTGCTGGATCCGTGGGAGTGCTGCTGTGCAAGGGTGATGAGGTGCTGCTCTGGGATGTGGTGACGATTGGCTTCCATAAGGTGGATCTCCTCGTCGATTATTAGACTACAAGGAGATATAGATCTGTCTGAAACATCCTGTAACCCCTGCTCGGATATGGTGACTGGTGTTGAAATAACCACAGAAATAGGCTGGCCGATTACGGATGTGGATGCGGATGCTGATGTCGTGCATGATGCAGACGGTGGTGTTGCTGCGGGTGCTGCCAGAGTGGAAACTGCAGGCGATGCTGGTACCATTATTGCATGTGCTGCCGGTGCTGGTCATGATGGTGATTCTGTCATGATGGTGGCTGATGCTACGTAATGATTTAGTGCATTTGCGTGGTGGATGCGGTGGCTGCTGTTGCTGGTCTATATTGTGGAAAGTCAGGTTGTCGCCGTTTCGTATGTTTGGTCTTGGCCATCTTTCCCGTAGGAAGTACATTAAGCGGAAGTCTAGTTTCAAAACGAGTGGCTATAACTTCAATGGTCTCACTTTGTTCACCAGGCTGTAATGTTACTACTAACACACGATGCTTTTCCATCAATGCGTGCGTCGCACTGTAACGTGTAGCGGTATATAGGTATTTGCAGTCCGAACAGAATGCACATTGAAAAAGATGATCACGATTGATATGTAGCATCAAGTCCGAATTGCAGGAAAACGTTCGCTTACACGGCTGTTCATTGAGCCGTAATGCTGTACACAGATACTTCTTTCTGGAATGGGCTTGCGCCGACTCTTCTGAGCTGTCGGACAAGGCGAGATCCTCGGCAAGTAACATCTTATTTCCGCATATTGATAATGGTGCGGTCTGTCTAACCTAATCTATTTTCCCAACGCTTCATACTTTTTCTGGCCAAATAATAAGAAAACAGCAGAATTTGGTTTGTGACACGAAAGTAGCCTAATGCTTGTTCTTCCCTTGTGTCGGGTTTGATGGGAAGACGAAGTTTCAGTGCGCGATCTCCTCCTTTTATACTTTTTGGTGATGTCACAGGAGGGCGGATGACCACACCCGAAGGTTTTGGGGTTATTCGGCCACGCCCCATAAGGAAAGTTTGGATTTATTTAATCCTGGAGTCTAATGAAATATTCCTCTCATGTAAAGGAAGTAATTATAAATATAAAAAGGAAGGAGTATCGCTTTCTGCTCTGCTCAAAGGAAAAGCAAGTCTCCGATCAACGTGAAAACTCGGAACTACTTATTCCCGTGGAAGCTCACCTTATAATTAGCGTGAAGCAGTTTTTCAGATTGAATGCTTATAAACTTGCCTGTTTTAATTTCAGGCTGGAGCGCCCGATGGGGTGTGGGAGAGTGTGATGACGTCAGCAGTAATTGCCCCGACTCACCCCTCTCACCTCTTCCATCACCCTGTGGTAGTTGCACGTTTTGGGAGGCTCTTGTGTTTAAAGCCGTTGATCCAATTTACTAGAAATAGAAGTGAAAGTCACGTGGTTTCTTTTTGTGAAAGCACGTGTTTGATCGGAAACTTAGGCAATATTTACATAATGGCGGAGTATTGATGCTGCTGATTATTCGTTGTTGATGTGAAAGATGGAAATATATGTTTTAAACTCTGTTCCTCGAAACAGCGTCCCTGTATGCGCGTGGTCTTATACATACGCTGGTGGTTTGTCTGTAATAAGTGTATTCCAGCCCGTGTTGATCTTGTGCAGGAATATGTAGGTAAGAGAATATTTGAAAGTCTTCCTGCTATTATAATGTCGAAGTTTTGATGCCGCTTCATCAGCCCGTGGGTTAATGATCTGTATACACGGTAGAACGATGGTGTCCTTAATCAAAATTAGGACAATATAGCTGTCTATAATTATTGTTTGGTTTAAACAGCTCCATGTCTTGCGGAAATTAAGTATACTAATTCCGCCAAGCTGGACTGTGTTTTCCAGGTGGGCGAACTACCAAGCATCCTCCTCTGTGGGTAGGACTAGTCCCATCCCTAACAAGACCAAACTTAATTTATTATAATACAGCTCGGAAATTGTGTGCCTCAGTTTACAATTACAATACAGTCGCATGGAGATTGTGAATACAGTAAACCTGAATGTCTATGTTTCTGTCGTGTTGATGATTTTCATTGATACGCGTGGCTGTTTATCTGCAGATGATTCTTGTGCTGCTGTGAAGTGTGCCATTTTTATTACCCTGGGGTGGGGTGGGTAACTGAAGTGCAGTGTCAACCTTATCGGAAATGATGTATTTCACTCTGTACTCGCCGAGTCCGTAGGCGGGACAGAGTTACTTTAGAATGCGGTTGACAAAAAAGGGTGCTGTCGTAACTTGAGTCAATCCATTATCGAATTCAACTTTTCGGTAGCAAAATCCCACTCATGACAGACGACAGACTGCGGGCATCTTGCTCTCTTAATAATATTGACTGTGTGAATGATGTATAATATTTTAGCTATTTCCGTACAATGGTTCCGGGTTGGGGGGGGGGGGAGAGAATGCCCCGCAACGCGTACTGTAGATGGCTGCGGAATTGTTTCTTCTATCCATATCACCAGTTTTTCTATAAACCAGATAAGAAGGTGATTGCAGAAAATGTTGACTGGTGTTGATGGCGGTAGTGTTCTGTTGTAGGGAAGTCGGGGTGCTGCGTGATGCTGGTGTACTATGGATTGAGCACATCCAAGTTTCCACGCTGGTGAATGCCAAGTCTGTTGCGGTTGCGGAAAGGTCGGGATTGCAGAAAGTGATGAACTTCCAGCATCTGTGCGGAAGGGAATGTTGTGGGAAAATATGTCTCTAACTTTTTCGATTTTAAAACGTTAGGTGATTGCTATTCTTTGTTGTCACTGATGTTGAATGTCTCCGTTATATCTTCCTTATAACCCGATGTGTATGTGATGTTCGCACAATGGTGAATTGAAGTATCCAGCCTTGCAGGCAAGTGTGTCCTGTGTGCTCCTGGATTTCTGTGTCCGGTGTGGTGTTCTGACAGCTCACGGTGGTGGAAGTGTGGTTGGGTGGGGGGGGGGGGGCACCATGAATGGGGGTGGTTGCACGATTTGGGGGCATGGATGGGTACGAGTTGTGCAGTTCTTCTGTCCTTCAAAATGAGCCAAGGCCTCATCCGGCCTCTTCACTTCCATGCTATTCACTACATGTTCCACTCCACAAGAAGCATGGCCCAGGGCAGCCTCAGCTTCCCCCTGTGGTAACTCTATAATGGGTGGTATAGCATGAAGTGTGTGGGAGTGGGAAGAGGTTGGTGGAACAAATTTTCCGTTCTTCCCCTTGAACAATACAAACGAGAAAGTCTTCACATATTACTTCCCAGATCTAGTAGACTTGCACTGAGGATCTCAGCATCGTCCTCAGCGTTAGTCGATCGTTCACCAGACGCCTGGCTTGGTAGGAGAGAGGTCGAACTGGCACCACCGTCCTCTGGATAACGTCGGGAATACTTGTCTCTGCAGGGACATCCGTCTGGATACCAGTGTCACGTGGAATGCCCAGTCCGAGGTCTGGCACCAGGTCGTCACTGACACAAGGTTTAAGTCGATCAAAGTGGATGACTGAGGTCAGGCCATCCGAAGCCCGGATATGGTAGGTCACGTCTGACGTCTTACCTACTACCACATAGGGGCCTTTCCACTGGTAACTCAGTTTACTCAGCATGTTTGCAGAACGTATCGAATACCCAAACCATTTTTCCTACTTCATACAGGTCTCCATGCACCCGCCGGTCGTGCCATGTTTTTTAAAGCCGGTGTGCAGTGGATAAAGTTGCTCTCACTAGCTCATGGGTCTGTTCTATCCACTGCCTCAATGGCTTTACATAGAGAGATGGTGAATTTTTCTCCCCCGGAATCCTGGGCATGGCCAGATCCAGTGGCAAGGCTAATTCACGGCCTAGCATTAACGGTGCAGGGGTATAGAATGTACTGAAGTGCGGTAGGCCATGAGCACATATGGGAGTCATAAATCCCAATCTCTATAATCAAGGCATGTTTCTTTCATCGACATTTCCGCAAGTGTGTGGCTGAATCTCTCGACCATACCGTCACTGCGGGGATGATACAGAGTCGTCCTTGTTTTGACAATATGAAACAATTTGCAGAGCTCGGAGATCAGCCAGCTCTCAAAATTACTTACTTGATTGGAGTGTAGCTCATAGGGGATTCCAAACCGGCAGAACGCATTGCTTGCCAAGACCTCCGCTACTGTGGATGCCTCTTGGTCCGGCAAAGCAAATGCTTCCACCCACTTCATAAAATAATCTTGTAATACGAGGATGTACTTATTTCCTTCATCTGTTGTATTCAAGGGTCCGAGCACATCAATAGCCACTCGCTCCCAAGGTGCACCTACGATCTTAATTTGAAGAGGTGCGGAATGGTGCTGGCCAACAGTGCGTCTTTGACATGGGACACATTTGGCGACCCATGCCTTTACACTATCACGTATCCCGATCCAGTGGAATCTCTGTTTTATCCAGGTTAATGTCCGCTCAACAGCTAGATGGCCCTCGTTATTGTGTAGTTGTTGCATAATTGTGGTTTGATAACTTTCGGGAATCACTATGCGGTTGTTGATGTAGAGAACACCATCCTGAATGTGGCACTGGTAGTAGTATTTTGCTGTTGCAGATAGTGGGGTAACAGATTTCCTGGGAGGATATACCTCCTCCTGGATCCACGTGTATATGTTTCGTGTTTGCGTGTCTGTTGCTTGTTCATGAGCGACTGTCTCAGTGTTCCACTCTGCACACCGCAATTCAGGGAACACCGGAGATGGCTGTGTTGTATGTGTCATGATGGTGGCTTCTTCGGGTTCATCCTCAAGCCCGATTCTGCTCTATGCATAGGCATTTCCATGCAGTTTGCCGAGTCCATGAACCACATTGAAGTTAAAAGCCTGCAGTGATTCCTGCCACCTCGCCACATGGCCCTCCAGATTTTTTTGGTTTCTGAGCCAGCGTAGTGAGGCGTGATCCATACGGAGGGTAAATGGGCGACCGTACAGAAAGTGTTTGTAATACTTGACAAAGTAGACTCCAGCCAGTAGTTCTCGCTTACTGGTCGCATAACGTTTCTTTGTTTTGTTCAGAGTATGCAAACCATAACACAATACCTGCTCCGTCACATCCTCCATGACCTGAGATAGAACTATGTCGATAGCATAAGCTGACGCATCAGTGTCAAGGATGAAATCGAGGTTAGGGTTAGGATGAACGAGAATAGGAGCAGTCATCAAGCATTCCTTCAATGCCCTGAAGGAACCTTCACACTCACTCGTCCACTCGAATGGTCGGTCTTTTTCGGTGATCTTGAATAGGGGTGATGCAAGCTCGCTGAAATGACGGATGTATCAGTGATAGTACTGACAAAGACCAAGGAAGCTCCGGGTTTCCGTGATGGATGTGGGGGTCTGCCATTCCACCACTGCTTTCGTTTTTGATGGTTGTGTGGCCACTCCATCACCGGATATGATGTATCCCAGGAACTCGACGCTCTGTCTGAAGAGATGACATTTCTTGGGTTTGAGCTTTAAGTTATCCATGCAGAATCTTGAAAGCACGGTGTCTAAATTGGTTAGCTCAAACGAGGGACCAAAGATGATTACATCGTCAATGTAACACAGACAGATTTCCCATTGCATGGTGGTTAATACCTGCTCAATGAGACGCTCGAACATTCCAGGAGTGTTGCACAAGCCGTAGGGAAAAGTCCGTCTCTGCAAACGAATGCGGAGTAGTAGTGTCGGGGTCAAAATGATACCACCTTCCTAAACTGGCTGCCGTTCGGTGATCCGTGGCCCCCACCGGCCTGTCAATCCCAGGGGCATAGGTTGTTGAGAGGGAGGTAGTATCACACTACTTGAACGCCCATTTAGGGCCAAGGTCTTGACGTGATGTCATGCAGTAACGACGGGTAAAGGGTAATACTGTCATGAAACAAAAAAAAAATTTTTTTTGAAAAAATAAAAATTTAAAAATATATAAAACTCCCGCGCCACCTCTTCATGAGAACCACCACTTATTATCGCCAGCCCTCGCTCTCTCTCTCTCTCTCTCTCTCTATCTCTGCAGGGGTTTTTCGGTGGTTCTCCGTTGCTCCGTACCGTCGACTTGGTACCACCATCTTTTTACTTTTTACTTTTTACTTTTGAGATTTGAACCATGGTTTTTTGTTTAGAATTCAGCGCTGTTAACAACTGAGCCAACGGAGAACCGATAATTAGATTACAAATAATGATACTAATTATTGTGCAATAATAGTAACACACTGGTAACCACACTTGTGCAATAATAGCAAACAAATCAATAACACACTGGTAACTACAAAATTAGTCTATAATATATACGTTATCTCGAAGTGACGTCAAGATCTAGAGGGACTGATAAGCACAGCAATACAGCAATGAGAACACATAACTTATCAACTATAATTACTGATGCGTACATGGCCGAGGTAGTTAAGGCATGAGAGCCCTGTTTTGTGTTTATTACCAAACTCAAAATCACAGGTTCAAATCTCGCTTTGACCAATTGTGGATAACTCGGTCATTTCTGGTCCGATTTTAAAATGGTAAACAGTTTTGAAATTCTCGCCTCATTCCGGTCCTAAGTAGTGACAAGAACGCTGAGAATGAAGTGATTTCTCGGTACAATATAAGCATACACTCTCTCACAATACTGACACGTGGCTTAGTAATGTTATCTCTGAGTTGTGAAATCGCTGATACGTGTTATCTCGAAGTGACGTCAAGATCTAGAGTGCTGATAGCGCAGTAACCTGTGAACACATAACTTATCAGCTTTATTTACTAACACATACATGGCCGAGAGAGTAAGTGCGTTGTATCATTCACTTTTAAAATTGCAAAATCACAGGTTCAAATCTCGTTATTAGCAAACGGTAAACATGTCTACAATTACTCTTTACCCGTAAGACATCACATCAAGACCAACTCGCACAGTCATTGAAAGACAAGAATAGTAGCTGCTATGCATTAACACCTAATTAGACGCAGCATCCATTGGTATACCGGCGATCATACATGCACAACATTACATGTAAACACGCAACTACGTGTAAACGCTCATCTACAAACAATATCACACACAATGGGCTGGCCTGAAAAGCTATGGTCATGCATGCATGATGTAGGCTGTGCGGCATGGCACGATGAGAAAAAGTACCCGGGCCATTGCGTGATGTGGGCAACTATGCAGATCGAAATCTTGAGATGGAGGAGAAGCTCAGGGATCCCAACATTCCGCTCGTCATTTCCACTAACATGCCTTATGCGTTATCCGATGACTGTGATAGCGATGGACAAACTCTTTAAGTATATGAATTATTTAGAAACGGTTTGCAGTTTTGATGTGGCTGCTGCTATCGAGTTGGAACAAGAGTGGAAACAAGAAATAATGCAGGGATTCTCAATGCGTGCACTACTCCCACGTATCAGCTCCTGAACATCGACCACATCTCACACATGTAGCGCAGCAATGATACTAATACATGGCCGAGGTAGTTAACGTGTTTGGCCACATTTTTGTGTTTATTGGCAAACTAGAAATCACAGGTTCAAATCTCACTATTAGTATTTGTGGATAACTCGGCCATTTCTGGTCCGATTTTAAAATGGTAAACAGTTTTAAAATTCTCGCTTCAAAACAAGAAATAATCTTGTGATCCTCGCCCATCAACCTCTCAATGCGCGCTACTCCCACGTATCAGCTCCTCTTACCTCTCCTACGCAGGATCACACAGCTTGCCACACAGTTCTATGGCAAGACAGTACCTGATGTCCGCAAGACCTCGCTGGATCAGCTGGACAAGGTAGAGTTCTTCGCCAAGATCGGGATTCATGTGTATGAACCAACCGAAGAGGGCACCTGGCACATGATCAGGCAAGCAGCTCACTACCGTGACACCATGACCATCAGAGTGTGGGACCACCATGCCTTCTACATCAAGAACATCTCCAAGCTGGCACATACACTAGTCTGCAGTCAGAGGTTTACAAAGGCATGCCATCGTCAACGCCACACTGATCACTGCACAGGTGGCAGAGCAAAAATCGTGTGCCCTGGCGAGAAGGTTGAGGCGCCACAGTCTGCATATGAGAAAGCCTTCTATCCGCCCCAACCATCCAGTTCAGCGGCTACTCGTTGGGTCGAGTATGAGTCGAGAAACAGAGGCGTACACATACACCATGTGGAGTGTGGGCACGGTGGCGAGTGTTGGATCGAGTGTGATCCCGTAGATGGTTATGATCCGACCACCAACACCGTTTACCAGTTCCATGGCTGTCACTGGCACGGGTGTCCACAACACCAGCGAGGTGAGGATGCCAAACAAAGATACCGCAAGACAGTCCTGAGAGAGGAGAAGCTGAGAGTGCCTGGATGCATGCTTGTGGGACAGCGGGAGTGCTGTGTAAAACGCTGTCCATGCGTCCCTAAACGAGTGCGGACAGTCCCATACCCACACCTCATAGTTTACGACTTCGAAGCACTCCTAGATGGTATCAAGACTCATCCTCCGGAGACTCTCACGATCGTGAGTACTCACATACCTATCTCTGTGTCAGTTGGCTGCTCCTTATAGGGCGCCACAAGTGAGCCCACTCGCCTCTGCAATCCTGACCCCAAAGAACTGATCAGAGAGTTCATGCTGATGATCCAACGGCAAGCATCTCTAATCCGGACAAGGGTTAGGGCACAGTACATACCGACAGACCTGGACAAGCTCCCAATGTGACAGCAGCGACCGATCAACGAGTGGTGTGACCAAGTTCCTGTACTGGGGCTCAACTCTGGGCGGTATGACCTGAACCTCATCAAGAAGTACTTTGTCGATGAACTGACTGACAGGACAGGTACAGTGAAAGTCGCCAAGAAGGCTAGTCAGACCATGTTCCTCATAACACCTGAGCTACGGTTTCTCGATGTGCTGAACTACCTCGGCCCAGGAATCTCGTACGAGGTATGGGTCAAAGCTTACAGGTGTACACAGCAGAAGAGCTGGCTCCCATATGAATGGGTTGACACACATGAGAAGCTCAACTATCCAGGGCTTCCTGACTACTCAGCATGGACATCTAAGCTCAAGGGTGGCTACCTCTTGATGCGAACAGAGTGGGAACAATGTAACCAGACATTCAGCAAGCACGGAATGCGGACATTCGCCGACTGGTTGCGATACTACAACAACCTGGACGTCAGTCCATTCATCAAAGCCCTAGAGCGGATGCGGGAGTTCTACACAGAACGAGAAATAGACATCCTCAAAGACGCGGTGTCTCTCCCAGGTGTGTCACTGCAGTACCTCCTACGCGAACTGCTCAGCACATGCCGGATGTTAGTCTCTACTCTCTGGGCAAGGAGGCCTACGAGATGCTGAAGGACGCAGTTGTTGGAGGGCCCAGCATCGTGTTCACCAGATATCACGAGGCAGGTGTGACATGCATCCGCCAGAGTGAGCATGTCTGCCAACGTCTACTCGGCTATGACGCAAATGCTCTCTACCTGTCAACGGTGGCCAAAGAGATGCCCTGTGGTAAGGAGACTGTGCGCCATTGGTCCAGTGCGAGTGGTGTAGCCCGCCTTAAGGAGGAGCTCCTAGCAGACCGCTGGTTTGGATTTGCTGAGGTGGATATAGAGGAACCTAAGGCTCTGTAGCCAAAGTTCGAGGAAATGCCCCCGCTCTTCTATAACCGCGAGATCCCGGTAGAAGCTGTCTCTTCTGAGATGCAGGCATATCTAGAGCATACAGGGCGGAAGCTACTCACCACCCAGAAGCTGGTCGGTGCCCTCTCTGGCAAGTGGTATATAACCCATGGCCTGGAGATCACTGCTGTATACCGCACCATAGACTATGAGGCCAAGCGCCCATTCGAGTGGTTCGTGGAGAATGTTACGGAGGCCCGCAGCTCTGGAGATGTAGATAAGAGCAAAGCGCTCTTGCCAGATCTCTTCAAACTCGTCGGCAACAGTGCCTACAGGAAGCTCATCGAGGTCCTAGAATGCCATAGCAACACCAGCTTCATGAAGGATGAACGTGTGGTAGACAAGACCCTGCGTAGTGCATGGTTCGAAGATCTTGAGATTGGTGAGTCATATGAGCTCCAGAGTCACAAGCCGAGAATCACTATTCGAAGGCCCTTCCAGGTGGGGATAGCCGTTTATGAGCTCGCGAAGCTACGAATGCTGGAGTTCTACTACGACTACCTCAATCGCTATGTAGCTCGTGACAGCTTTGAGTACTGCAGATGGACACTGACTCCGCATATATCGCTATAGCAGGCTCCAACCTCGATGACGTCATTTACCCTGAGATGCGAGCGGAGTACCAGGCTCATAAGCGGGACTGGCTAGCTTGGGACAAATGGTCTGGACAGACTCCGGGACTGTTCAAGCTCGAGTTCGAAGGCTCTCGTGGCATCGCTCTCTGCTCCAAATGCTACTACATGGAGAGCGCAGCTGCAAGTAAGTGCTCAGCTAAGGGAATGTCAAAGCGGCAGAATGAGGTCTCTTGGCAGAGATTCTACAGCGCCCTACATGGTGGGGTGGACAGAGCTAAAAACCGAGGCCTATGCATGCGCAACCAGGGTATGGTGACGTATGCGCAGGAAAAACTCGGACTCTCCACTTACTATGATAAGCGCCATGTGCTGCCAGATGGGGTGCATACCGAGCCCATCGAGTATCATGTTAGCACCCTAGGGGGTGGTAACTGTGTGTCTGCAGGGACTAGCTGAAGCTCTTCTACGATAAATGGTCACCTAGGCACTCCATGTGGCGTGCCAGGTAGTACAGTGTAGGCCGCCCCTCCGCCTCTACATAAGTGTCAAGCCTGTGAATACATATCGACCAGTTAGGATCTGTTGCACACCGTCGACCACCTTGCAGCTCACCAGGCTCATACAGGTACCGAACCAGAGCATCAGGTGGTAGGCACTCCTCTTTCCTTGTTCGCTCCTCTAGAGCTGTGACCAGCAGAGTGTCTGATAGCCTCTACCGGCTTCTTCCCGATTAGCCTGGTAACCTCAGAATTGGATCTCTCCACCACAGCAGGCAGCCCTCTCAGCCATACTCTAGAACGTTCACTCGGTGCGGCCATTTCCTGGGCGTATTGGTGTGGGAACAGTCTCTCTGCCAGTGTCCGATTCCACCACTCAACAATAGCCTGGGCACGGTGATGCCCTACCTCGCCTCGCCTAACTGCCACACCATGTTTCCACATGAGTGCTGCAGTCTCACCTCTGAACTCTTTACCCTCATTCGCCTGCAGCAATTCTGGCCACTGGAGGGGATTTTCCGAAGCCTCCTAGACACCCTGGAATGCCTGGGCCACCTGGCCAGCTGACTTGTCTGTGAGGGGTACTGCAGCCGTGTACCTGCTGGTGACATCGACGATGGTGAGGGCATACTTGTAGGTCTTACGACCAACCCAGTCATGTGGAAGGAATAGAACATCTGTCTGGTGAACTCTGTTTGGGACAGTTTCCTCGAAATGGGCATGCCTGATGTGCCGTGGACGAGGTCTGTATATCTGTCACATCGCCTGGTGGCTGAGCCACTGGCTAACTGTCTCCAATGTGAAGTTGTGGCCGTTGTGACGTGCAGCCTCGAGTAGTTGAGCGGGTTCATGGTAATATCCCCCAGGCTGATAGTAGATTTCCTCACAAAAGACGGTTGATAATCTCCCCCGATTTCATCACTGATGTCCACTCCCGTCCTGTCACACACAGCCTGGGTGAACTCTAAACAGACGAACAGATGGCCATCATTCATTCGACCATCACTGAAGACCTCCTGAACAGTAGTTTGTCGACCAACCCTCGGAAGTGAAGGGCTTTGACCAGGTCATACAGAGATTCCATCCTTATATAGTATGGCTTAAATGTTCGGCAGCTCAGATGGCCGCGAGCGTTATGGCAACATATGGTAGCCAAGGGCCTGCATCTCCAAAGAACGTACCTACTCCTGAGGCGATGGCTGGTATGGCTTCAGAAATCTGCTCAACCCCATGGAGAGAATTGTTGGCGATCTTGCGGACCGTCTCGCCAGCCTTCGTTGTGAACAGAGTGATCAGAGGCCCAACTGCTGCCAGTGGACCGATAGAACCTTTTATGTAAGTGCGATAGATTCCTTTCGCTCGGTGTACTAGCTTGCGGGATTCAGATGTGGTCTCCGCTACATCATCATACTCACCCATGGTCTCCGCTACATCGTAGTCGTCTGCATCATAATCCTCCTCATCATAGTCCTCCTCATAGTCCTCGTCATCTATATCCTCGACTGGATCTTCATAAGCCTCTGGTACATACATATCCGTCGCTGGGGGACAGCTATAGAGTAGCTTTAAACTGTAGTCTATAGCATGGCATCCGCAATCTTGAATGCGGCCGTGTTTGCCTTAGCGAACTGGGGACTCAGCTTCACTGACAGGAAGGTGGCAGAGGTCGAGCGTCAGTGTCATAAGCAGGCGATGGAGAAGCGGTCTAAGGAGAAGTTTGAGTACAGCAAAGCCCTCGAGTATATGTGCCATAAGGAGGCACGCCGACGCCAACTCTGAGCTCAGTCCAGCCAGAGCCTCAAAGAGGCAGATGAGCGTCTCGATGAGTACAACGAGGCTGTAAAGATATTTGAGCCAACGCTCGACTATGAAGCATCGACAGGTCAGAAGACAGCAGATCTTATAGTAGTGGTGGCAGCTGCAGCGGTGACGACAGGAGTCGTGCTTTACGCATGCTCAAGCTGAATACCTGATGTGTTCGACACACATACCTTAGCATAGCCAAAGTAAAGTACCGTCACACCTAATGGGCAAGTCCCAGCTATGAGGTTTCCGATGTTGAAGCTGAGCCGGTTGCCCTGATTAGGTGGGATGTTCCTGCCCTCGAGGTGGTGACGGCCCTCGAGTGCCGACTCGATGTCATAGCTTCCATTGGTTAGTCGCAAAAGCGCATATGACTTAGTTTTCTGTCTGTAGAGTTGGCAGTCAGCCAGCTCACGTACCTTACCAAGAACATTGGTCCCAGCAACCACAAGCTTGAAGTCGTCTAGCTTATCCACCTGCTGGATAGCTCCTCCCTTCTGAACCAGGACCGCAACAGCGACACAGTTCGATGCACCATGATGCAATGTCACCTCTATCCATTGGTTAGCTGTGGCTTGGACCTGCTGGTGTTCGCACCATATGCACGATCCGCTGTTTGGAACCCGTTTGCTTCAGTTCCTGGTCATTCTCGTCATGCCAGATATGAAGTCTTGGAGCATTCATCGTCGCATCTGCGAGCTGCTCAGTGTACAGCTGGAGGAACAGCCTATCCTGCATGCAAGCCGGATTCACGTGTGTGTTCTCGAGGAGGGTTAAGAGTGGAACTGCCACAGGCTTCTCGACACCTGCCCATAGTTCAAATTCCGTGAACACCTCATTGCACCCCCACAGCATAGTACCCCTTTCCCTTTGCATAGAAGGTTGGTCCACGAGCCAGCGGACCTAGGACTTGGTACTCATCGTTCACATAGGTGGTGTCCATGGTGCTGTTGCTCTGCACGATCTTCCACCTGTTCAGAACCTGCGGGAGCTCTACCATCTGTTCTATTGTGATCTGAAGCTTGAACTCGAGAGTCCTGCTCTTGATCTCGTGGATCTGTGCCGAGATTGCAAAGTCAATGTACTTCCCAGCAGCGGACAATGGGTTCTCATCGTGTATACTGCGTCGAATGACCATCAGACAGTCATTCCGAGGATCAGGGTGGTGCGATGTCGCGCGTTCAATGGCCCCATCTGGATGTTGCACATACTGTAGCATGTTTAACGTCAAGGTATATAGAGGGGTTAAACGGCTGCAAAGTTTGGTAAAATTCTCCAGCAGATTGTCTATAGGCAGCAGGACAAGTCGGCACGACAGCCACCGCGTGCACTAGCCCACTGTGACAGGGTCCGGGGACTGCTTCGTGACATCAACATTATTCACGAGTGAGCCAAGGTCACACCTCCGTCTGATGCAGAGATACTGGCCGCCATAGGGGAAGGAGCGCCAGCTCGTAGTACAAAAGAACCCCTGATTCGGATACTCTACCGGAAGCTTGACATCATGTTGGAATGAGCTCCGTGGTTTCAGGAGATCCTTAACCAGGTCTTGTGCATAGGACTCAGACATAACCTTAATGGCACCAGCCTCATCGACTCCGAGCATACCTCGCATCGTTGCCCTGTCTTTGATGCTCATCCCCTTGTATACAGTCTTGGCCTTGTTAATGGCCGATTGTCCTACAGTATCAGTGTTCCCGATGAGATCTCGGGCTGGGATGGTACCTTGGATCTCCTGCAGGTCTCCCTTCTCATCGATGTCTAGGAAGGAGATCGCCTAGCTCTTTGCTTTCTAGGTCTATGAGTCATAGTGCTATATACACGGCTTAAACCTACTAGCCATACCCCCAGTGAAATAGTTAGGCATAGGAGGACCACGCAGTCGGCCAAGGGAATAGGTAGCAGTGCTCAGGGTACTGGCCCTCTCTGCAGGGGCACGCCTTGTGGGCGGTCCACCATTCCCGGGCATTGGCGATCCTCAGTCCACATGCTCAACTATGGGCTACACACCACGCTCTGGCACGCCATGCCTCATATGCTGCAGGCGTCTCGTGATCCATCTCTCACTATTTGGGGGGTTAAACGTAGGCGACGATGATCTCAGCCATTGCACTCGTTGCTAGCCCGAGAACCATGGCCTCCCTTAGTGTAACAAGTCCACCCATGATCTTGGCAGCAACAGTGTAGGAGGCACCACTGAGGGTGATCTTTGGGATGGGGTGAGTTATTCTGCGACAGTGCCCGGCCACCCCACTCACCACTGTAGCGAGGACAGTCGCAGTGGTGGCAGGAAGAACCTCATTTCCCCCTGTCATCTTCACCATGGCCACATCGCCGCAACGTTACTGGCAACATGGACTGCCAGAGGTTTTGCTTTGGTCAGTAACTTCTGTGTCTTGCTTCGCAGCAGGGTCTCCACCTTCTGAAGACACGCCTGGCTCTCAGGTAGTTGCTTCACGATCTGTACCATTGAAGTCATTGTTTAAGCACTGAGTATACAACACTATTAAATGTCTGTGTCCCCTGTCGAGAGAGCTAATAAGATCTTCCCAGCCTGCATCTGCCAGGTGGCCGGGATGGTACTCAGGAATATTCATCTCTCTATTGAGACATCTTAAACATGTCCAGGCTCGCGCTATGCGAGAAGTACTATGAGGTCTTCCGGAGGGAGTTGAAGGACTACAAGAAGAAGACACCAGATGAGCTCGCTCAGTTCTCCGGTGCTGAGCTGACAGAGGAGCTGACAGCTGTGAAACTCTATCTAGGATTTGGTAAGGGGCAAATCTGCTTCCTCGAATACCTTATCATGGGCGGGAGTATCGTCAGATGTGTTCCAGCAGTTGCAGACCTTCACGGCCTCACCTGACTCAGAGCTGAACAAGGCTCTGCGATACTACAAGCTGGAAAAAGGATGCACTGCCGAACCCTTCAGCCCTTGGATGTGCATGTTGGTAGTGGGTATAGGGGCGGTAGGGCATGCCAAGCTGGTTCAGTGGCTCACCATGGTCCCCACTACTACTGTAGAGAGTCAGGATCGTCTTATCGTGTCGACTGGCTGCAGTGTCGGGGCACCTGGAGCTGCCATGTCAACTGGCTGCAGTGTCAGGGTCGGAACGACTGTATGGCTCGTACTACGCGTAGGTGCATTGATGGCAGTGTTGAAGCCGAAGTGGACACCGAGGGAACTCCCCTCGACTATCATGTTGTTATAGCCATTGACTTGGAGGTCCTCGATGTTCACGATCATGTTGCTCTGAATCAACCATAGGTGTGGCGAAATAGCAAAGTCAACATTGCTATGGGCCTTCTGCAACCCCTGCTGGAACTTAGCAATAAGACTACAAGGATCTGCCACGATGATCATATCCTCAACGAGACTGCTGACCATGGCCTGGGCTTCTGCTCTGCTGACACCATCTATGGAATGCCGCGGCTAGATCTGTGCTGTAAGGCGGCAGTAGCACAGTGCTTCCAGGTACTGGTTGATCTGAACGATCCCTGCTGGTGTGAGGCATGAGGTGGTGTGTGGGACAAAGTAATTCCACACATCTGGATAGTACTGCCGCAAGCCAGTGATGTGCATATTTTGCACCAGTGCTCCGGGGTCGGAGTCTGGATCGCACGAGAATGTCGCTGTCTTCTGACGGCCTACTCGTCGGGGTGTTTGATAGGGGAATCCTGAGTAATCACGTCTCGGGTCACCATACATAACCCCTAGACCGCTGTTGTCATCACTATGCCACCGATAGTCTGGGTGAGCGCTGAACTCTCTCTGTAATCTGCTGGCCGCTGAGACACTATGACTGTTGAGCTGTGGGTCGAAGTCGTTTGTATCAGGGAGGCTTGCACTCAGCTCATGGAGGATTCGTCGCACTGTGAAGTACACGTGAAATCTGAGACAGCTGGCGATGAGCACAGCTTCGGGAGTACCAGAATAGGAGTGAAGCAGGGTGGAACTTACTCCACATCCTGCCGTGGCACACCACATGGCAAAGTTCAGCTGCTAATTCCAGTATGGGAGGCTTGGAGCAGCCATCCAAGTATGAGCTTGCTTCGCATCCTTGATGGTGATGGGGCGGTAGGTCAGCGGTCGTGGATTGATGGAGAAGCTGGTTCGGGACCATCCATCCACCATGATGGAGAACCGTGTTAGCTCTGGGAAAGCATCCCGTAGACCTCTCAGGCCAGTCAAGGGTGTACCCAGGAGGGGTGGTTGGTTCTCGATGACTGTCGTGAAGTTCAGTGGGAAGGCCATCTATACTGGTGTTCTTAAAGCTACCGTACAGGCAGCATACTATTTGTAGTCATCTGGACTCCATAGACCGGCAAGGTGACCTCGCCGTAACATCTCGTTTTTTAGCTCCTCCATATCAACCCACCCGCTGGAGCCTTTGAGGTATTGCTGTCGCACTTTAGGTTTCTCCATGCGGTACAGGGCTTGGACCTTCAATATATGGTGGTGCTCTTCATCAGTGACCTGGCCATTCTCGAGAGCTTTGCTGACAGACTCGTCGATAGTCCATAGCATACTCTGTGCCAGTATCACGTACTTAGCATGCTTTTCCAGCCTCCTTGTGATCTGCCGCTGCCCCACCCCCAAGCCCATGGCCAAGACAGTGGTAGCTAGTGTCACGCCACACAGCAGGATGGTGACGAGGGCACCCACCCCTGTAGCGAGAGTGGCAACAGCTGCCACACCAGCACTGGCTCCAATCACACCCACAGCAGTGGTTGTACGCACGAGGGTGTTGTATGTTGTCTTATATCGCCTGCGTGTTCTGCTGTACTTTTCTGCCTCACGGACGAGATTCTGCCTTATGGTATCTATCTGCTGGAGTCGTCAGCCATGGATGGTACCGCTCTTGTCAGCAGTCAGGGAGGGGTATAGTTCTGGTTGCTTCCGCCACCCTGATTTTGCCATAGTATATCTGGAGGCTTAAACCAGCATCACCTGAAGAATCTGCTCATGAGTCATACCAGCGTGTGGGTGTTGAGACAGACGTCTCTTAGACAGTGGCCATCCAGCACTATGTCGGGTGCCAGTAGCTTTCTGAGACATGACATCTGGAACTTCACCTTATCCCCAAGATAGTAGGTCCGCCGCTGGATGGCTTTCTTGTTCTTACAGTTCTGCACCATCTCCTCTTCCCACTGTATGACCTCTGGCTCATCCTCATCTGAGAAGACACCTGGCTCATCCTCGTCTGTGAAGACATCTGGCTCATCGTCGTATGTGAAGACATCTGGCTCATCGCCGTCTGTCAAGACTCCTGCATCCCGCTTACTCTTCTTCAATAGGTCCTGCCAGTATTTGGAAGCTTCACTGTTCCTTCGCCTCCTTGCAATGCTCACGTTCTGTTGATACCGGCTATCCGGCTGTAGTCGCTCTCCTTCTTGTTGCAGTGCGAGCATCTGTTCGTTTTGTGCAGGTCAATGAAGGGGCAACCCTCTTTCATCATTTCGGCAAAGGTCAGATATTCCTGGTATGATATCATGTTGTCATCAGGTCAAAGAGTAATAAGAGTATAAACTCTAAATGGGCGTCCGATATCCCATCCATGCTGGCATATATGTTAATGGAGGGGCTGTCAAACAGTTGATTTACAGGTGTCAACAGGCTAGGACTGATAGCTTTCCATAGGTTGATGTTGGCACCTGGGAGATACTCTATCACGTCCCGGCCGACTTCTATCAGTGAGCTGCTGTGTGCAGTGCCCGGAGGTTGATGTAGCACATCGGCGTGTATGTATGTTGTGCCCCACTGGGGCACATCGAAGAGGACCCATTCTACACGGTACTGTACCACCCATCTCCCCTCTAGAGAGGGTGAGATTATGTTCTCACCACCAGAGAGCAGCTGTCGGACATTCGGCATGGTTATATTGCCTGTTTAAACCCATTCTATAGCGTGCTATGGAACCCATATTTGCTCACTCGACTGGTCTTGCTGACCTGGCAGATGTGTACGCAGTTGATGCTGCCAAGGTGGAAGAGAGCGATGGCAAGTCATTCGCCCTGCAGTATGAAGCAAGCTCAAAAGCATTCTCCCTCCACCCCATTGGTGGTGATGGGGTGGAGCTGCTCACAGACCTCAAGGATGTGACAAATGGGCACCTGGGTCGCAACATAGATGGCCACAAGATCGTGTTTCGGTATGATTTCCCAAAGAGGAAGTACATTCTCGAGCCGTTGATTGAGCTCTCAGATACAGAGGTGGCAGACATCAACACCCTAAATAACGACCTCAGCTTTCATCTGGTCAAACCGTATTCGAGTGGTGCCCCGTCGATGGCCCACGATGGCCTGCTATTGATCCTGGCAAAAAAACTGCAGTTCATATTTAAAAAGAATGAAGTGTGGTACCGCGCTGGACCTGGGGGTGACTGGCAAACATGGCTGCCCCTATATAGGCCTCCTGCAGTCATTGACATAGAGGTTACTCCCCTCTCCACTGTTATGAAAAAGGATGGAACAGTTCGAAAGCTCTACAATCCGGGATCATCCTTCCTCACCTACATAGGTGAAGGTGTCTCCCTGACGAGGGTGGGTCACCGGATCGGGGTTACAGGTGGAAAGCTCCTGTTGCGTCGTCCATTCGATGGACTAGAAGAAGCTGTTAACCTCCAGGATGGTACCCTATGGGTAGTTGGGGTGGCACATGTCTCCAAAGTCAAGGGTGCTGTTAAACTGCTTCAGCAAGTCGGACTCACTAGCCCGCAAACAACTCATATAGTCCTAGAGCTACATTTCTTAGCTGGTGGCAGAGTGAAGCAGCTAGCCCCTGCCCCTGAGGGGATAAAGATCACTATCGATCCAGATGGAACAGGGCTCGATCAGGCACAGATATTTCTCGAGGGGTTCACTCTGTTCAGTTTAACTCTTCATATATAGCCATGATTCTCATTATACAGCTCGTGATGGTGTCTACAGCAGTGGCACAGGGCGCTGAGACTGCCATGATATTGGATGCCAAGTGGTCCCACTTCCGGAATGACCCCCAGTACAATTCTTGGGTCGACCCCTTGCGGAGAAACATTTACGACCGCTTTCACCCACGTAAAGAGATCGAGTCTGTCTGCCACTTCTATGTGGTGGAGAGGGTAGGCCGTGGTTGTCTGCTGGATGCCCCTGCTCAGCACCAGTTTCTCTGTGTAACATGTGAACATGCCAGAGTCTGCCATGGTTCACATGCTAATCGCTTTAGCCTCCTTTAGCGTTGTCAAGTTAGATGGAAGCCCCTATGGGTGGTCCCATCATGCCGATGTGACTCTGGCAGAGACTACGTGTTTGTCTGAGCCTACACAGAATAAAGACAGGCCGGCCACTGGCCGGTATTCTGAGGACGTTCTCCCGGACAGTGCGGTCTGCACGGGAGTTTTATTTTCGCCAGGGCCTTCCATGTCAGCAACTCCCATCTCGACCACGAACATCACATGTCTCAAATTCCTATGCCCCAGGGATTGAGAGGATGGTGGGGCCACGGATCGCCGAACGGCGGCCAGTTGAGGGAGGTGGTATCATTTTGACCCCGACACTACTACTTGCAGTCTTCTCTATGTCAGCCTCATCCATGGCTACCTGCCAGTACCCACTAGCTAAATCAAGGGTGAAAAACCACTTGGCTCTGGAGAAGGAATCTAAGGCCTGATCTATCCTTGGTAACGGATAGGGATCTTTGACACTAAGATCATTAAGCCAGCGGTAGTCCATACAAAACCGCAAAGATCCATCCTTTTTGCCTGCTAGTACTATGGGACTGGCCCAGGGGAATGCTGATGGCTCAATTATTCCGGCCCGCAACATGTCCTCTACCTGTTGGTGTGCCTCTGCTTCCTTATGGATAGGGAGACATCGAACAGGCTGTCAGATGGGTCTGTTGTTTCCGGTGTCGATGGAGTGTCGTACAAGATGAGTCTCTCTGAGGTCCATGTCTCCTGCCGAGAAACTATCGTGATATTTATGAAGTAATTTCCATATTTGTTGTTTTTGTTATTGCAGCAATCCAACTGTGGCACACAAATATAGGTCATGTAAGTGTTCTGGCAAATCATCAGAAATTGTTGTTGGTGTGATTGCGGGTGGGGCTGTTTCCAGTGATATCACATCCACCAAATTGCCACAATGGACTCCTGATTCGAGTGTTATTGGGTCTGCAGTGTCATTGAATACCCTGAACGGTATATGATTCTTGTTGGTGGTGTCCACGATTATGCGGGGACTGGCGCATTGTGATGCGATCATGCATTCAGGGTCGGGTTCCAGCATGGCTGTGTGAGTGTTGTTTCCTAATTGTGGTGCAGTGGCCCACAAGATCCTTTCTTGACCCGGCTCAACTCTGGCGGTTGATGCTAATATTACCGCACACGTATCATATAGTGCTGATTCCGGTCCAAGGGGTATCTGTTGGCCATGTATGTCTAGTTCTTGTTGTCCACAGTGTGTGATGGCTTCGTGGGCACTGAGGAAATCAGAACCAAGCAAGGCATCGTTTTGAATAGAGGTGATAACAAGTCGCTGAATGAATTGCATTTCCTCTATCTGTATTACGAGGTTTACTACGCCAGCCACGGGAATATCAGCTCCTGTAGCTGTTTGCAAAAATATGTTTGTAGGCTTAAGGGGTGGCTTCTTATGAGCTGGGATGCTCTCATACACGTGCTTGTTAAAAACGGCGATGGAAGCTCCAGTGTCCACAGTGGCACTGGTGGAAATTCCGCTAAACAGACAGGCACACTTATATATACCTTGCGGTGAGCCTGTGGAAGAGTCTCCAATGATACCATTTACGGAAGTGATGGTGGTGCGGTATCATTCTGTATATAGTCGGGTTTTCTCTGGATAGCTTCCGTGAGTGCAGTTGGTGGCTGAGTGTGGAAAGGGCCCACTCGTCGTCACTGCTGCTGCGATTGCTACCCTGCCCCGCAACCATGTAGAATATCACTTGGACAATGGCTACGTTTAACACAAGCAAGTTTTGAATCCTGACATGTCTTTATGGCGGGGTGAAGAGACAGATATCCATCATGAACATCCTTCCCCTGAGGCCGTGACGAGGTCCAACCCTTCATCCAAACACTGCAATGAATTGGATGGAGATCTGCATCCCGTCTGTCACCACGTGCTATGGATCTAACAGTTGACCTGTCATTAGGATTAAGTTCCAATATGCCCAGATATGCACTGCAGGCCGGTAAATAAACTAAGTAAATTATATTTCTAACTATATGTTTTCGCAGTGCTTCCTTCATTGGAAGGATTATCTAGCTAACAAGTATCCGAAGATACGGGGGAGATGTATGTGAATCAGCACTTTAACAATCACAGCTCGGAAACCTCCAATAGTTTCCCAGGGTCGGATCTGATCAACGTGCTGATGGGGAGTCCAGACAATTAATAAGCCATGCGGCTGGTGGATCATGGAAAAAGACAATAACTTAATATATATGAAGCGCCATAGGTAACTAGCCAATTTTACACAATATTGCCAGAGTGTGGGGCTACATTACTGCAACAACTGGAAAGGAGGCGTACACTATATGTCTCTAGACGAAGATATTGTCCCTAACCAGTTTAACCTATCCTATCGAGCTGAATAGTAAGGTTTAGTCAGTATCATGCCGGGCTCAAACAATTAGAGCATGGTCAGCAACCTCAGTGTAAAATTGATGATGGCGGGAATAAAGTGATGCGGATATATCTGTTGCTGTATAGTATTTCCTAGTGTACTGCGGTCCAATGTTTTCTACAATTAAACAAAACATATTAACTGAATGGCTAACTGGCATATACAACTAACCAATGCAATAAATAGAATGTAATTAAATGACGTAACTAAATATCACAGATTGATGACCTTAAACGGTGCAGATAGTTGAAAGCACCTACAGTAAACAAGGATAATATTCACAGTAAGACAGAAATTATAAATTGCGGTCCTAAGTCGACACGTTCTCTGAAGCTGGAAAGATTTCCGCAGGAAGATTTCTGCAGCTGATCTCTGCAGGCAGGTCTCCGCAAGCTGACTCCTTCAGACAGGGTAGACACAGTTCACACTCAGAACAGTGAAACAGAGCAGTGAAGAAATGTCTATTAGATAGTCTTAGTAGCTAGTATACAATTTATACGGAAGTGAGAAAGTTATCCGTCCGGCGACGGAAGTAATAATGTTGAAGTTTGCCCATTAACAGAGAGGGCTGTACATAATCTTAAGCAGTTACATAAACTGGCACACGGTGTGGGATGTGTCGCATAGCTCTTGTGGCGCACCCAGCAAAGTTCCACCAGACTGTGGTCAAAAAGTAATTAAAAACACACGGCATACAGTGCGAAATTGAAGTCCACTTTTCAGCGTGGTTGGCAGATCCGGCGAGTCATCCACCAAGAATCACCATAAGCTCTACATTCTGTAGAATCACATCCCGGGCCCGCATGGCCTGCACGGCCCGCTCTCGGAAAGGCTCCCTTAGGAAAGTCCGGATGCGGAAAGTATAACTTTAAATTTAGTCTATTACCCCCAGATGGCCGTCCGGGGGTGTCCAAAAACTGGTGGAAGCCGAGGACGTCCTACGACCGCAGATGTGCTGGGATCAGAAAGACACCGGTTGAAGTGAGAATCACTGTAGGTCAGCAGTTACATCCGTCCTCCTGATGGTCCAGAGGTCCTGCACGGGCCGACTCCCACACCGGCGATCTCCTGATTCTCGATTTTCCACCCCTTTTATACTACTCGTGACGTCAGAGGCAGATGCCTCAGCCAATCTGCGGTCGAGCAGTAGCCAATCAGCGTGCAGCTAGATCAGAGACGTATTTTTCATGTGCACAGAACATTCTAGATCTATCTATGCATACACGCGATTACGACGTCAAAAGCAATATTTTGAAGATAATTTAAGATTTATTTTTATAATAGTCAACAGTTCTAGAAAGCACTTTTTTATTCTGCTCCTGATCGGTACCAAGAACAACGAGAACGGAATAATTAAAGGTTTTTACTGGTACCAACTAGGTACACTATAGGCATGCACTCACTTCCAATTCCGAGACGTGTTGTCAGGGAACCTCTGACGCGTGCACATGCGCACCACGCGCTTTACCGGACTTAGCCGATTTTAATGAAAACCTCTCTTATAGGACCTCTGTACGCGCACTATCCTACCCAGGGGCGAATTCGGGGTGGCCGTTCGTTCCGTACCCAGCTCCACTGGGACGGTCAGTACCCGTCTGGTCGGTCCACGCTACACCACCCATGCACTGAGAGTATGCATGCGCTAAGCCTATGGGGTTCAATATTTTGAAAGGAATTTGCTAGTTCAATTAACACAGCCATTTATTGACCGATTTTAAAATGATAAAAAGATTTGGAATCCTCATTTTATTCCGGTCACGGAACTATGAGGAAAGTGTAATGTAAAGGAATTTTAAATTTGATGCCTTTCTCTCCAATGCTAACGCATGTTGGCAAGCAATCTCTGACGCCCGCGCATGGACATAGGGCTCTATACACGCGTATCGTCCTACCCAGGGGGGTTTGCTTGGAACATACACAGCCCGGCTGTTCTGTACCCAGACTAGCTGCGATGGTCCGTACCTGACCAGTCGATCCGCGCTACAGTCATATGGTGTGTAGTTGGCTGAGTTACAGTAAACCAAGAATCCTACCGCTATCCGATGATCGTCATAAGTGCAAAACCTGTCGTGAAGTGGATGATTCTCTGGATGAATAAGTCATTCACCAAAGCCCTCATAACACTGCTTAAGAAATTACGGATCAGTGATGTGTATATACTGTGCAACTTCAATTCGACAAGCTTTCATATGTAAATGCACGCGATCAAGTGGCCTGACCAACCATATGTGAAAGCTTGCCAAATTCACTTAGCCCTATAATGTCATACATTTGATTCCCGTTATCATTGTTTCAAGCCGGCCACCATATCCTGGAATCTTTATAATGTATATCAATTCCAAATTTGGTAGGCAATTCTCATTATGTGACCAGCATGCTAATTAGATCATGACTGTTCTCCAAGTTAAATGTAGGCCCACCCTGTATCCATTATTGTATGCAGGCATCTTTTCACAAGGTGTTATAAAGGGCAGACAGGTAGATAGTCTCGCGACACGGCCCCTCTTTGATGACTAAAATACTGCAGGTCTTTACGAAATGTGATTTTAGAGCAATGGCATATGTTGTCAACTGAATACAGAATGCTTTGCCACGTGACTTCCGTTCATTTTATGTATGTATGATTGCTGTATTCTGCGGCTGTAGTAGTAGAAACACCCAAAGCTGCAATCAGTCCTTCTTCACTTTTGCCCACTGTGTCTTGTCCTCGGCCGAAATCCTTAGCTTCCTCAGGTCCATTCTTGATTTGAGTGTATCGAGTCCTGCTCTCTTGAGGTCACCTCGTAGCACGCTTAGTAGATTTATGCAATGACGTCCTCTCCTGGCTTTGTATTTGCTGGCTCCGAGTAGGGCGAATTCCAAGGCTCTCTGTGCTGGTGTCTCTTCTGGCATCCTTAGCACATGGCCAACCATGGACCATCTTTACTGGGCGACTTTTACAGACAGCGGCAACGTATTACACAACTTGTATAGTGCATTGTTGGAAATTATGCGGTCTGGCCATCGGTGTCCAGTGACGGTGTACAGGTATTTGCGATGGCAGGCATCGAGTTTGTCTAGAGCTGCCTTTGGAGCTGCCCAGCTGTTACAGTTATGTAGCATCAAGGATACGCAGGTTGCATTGTATAAACGTAGCCTCTTTATCAAGGGCATCTTTGATCTACGATTCCATATCTTCTAGAAGGACTGGAAATCTATGTTCCCCATGAAGCAGCGTGCAGAAATGGCAGCAGTACTGCAAAGCAGTGAGCCCAGGATTTTACTTTTCCTCCACGGTTCCCCGCCACGAAGTGGGTTGTCATTTTCTATAGTTTCATGCTTTGTCGATAAGTATATGTAGGTGAACTCTGTTTTGGATTGCTTGCAGTTATTGGGAGAAGTTCGCCAAGGGGTTTCTTTTCCTCGTCTATCGAGTCCACATCGTCGGCATATTCCATCTCTAGCGGCATGCTCAGTATTGAGGGGGGGGTGGTCTTGTGGAACTTTCCCGCACATATTTCAATGTGGCAGCAAGGTGGCAGGTGAAAAGCACGAGAGATAGACCCTCCCTGTGGGGAGCCGATTGATATTTCAAACTGTACAGACTTCACTGACTTGACTCGTACCCTCAGCATGGTGTCTGCAAGTAGTAGTCCCACTAGTCGTAGCTCATCTTCATTGAAACTGGCCTGGCATCTAGGATCTTTGAGCGTTTAATTCTGTCAAAGGCTCATGGCATTTCAATGCCCATTTTGTTTGGACATGACTACCGACACAAGCATGCGTTGAGCACATACAATGTCTGCGCAGCTACGTCCACGTTTGACGCCACTGTGACATGATCCAGTGAAGTGATCGATCTTGTCTCAGATGTAGCATAGAGTAGCATTGGATAGGATTTTCTGTATGCTATTGAGGAGCACAATTGTCCGCAAATTGGCTGGTGGCCCAGGTGGTTTCTTGGGTTTGGGTAGTGCAATAGGGTGCCTTGGCCTACAGCGTCGATGGGAAGGTGGTGCATAAAAGCTGAATTGATTAGGTGTGTGGTCGGTTTTGAGATAATGACACTTGCATAGTTGAACAGTTCATTGCTCATACCATCATGTCCAGATGCACGTCCATTTTTCAGGGCTTTAAGTGCCGTCTCAACTTCTGTTGTTTTAATTGGTGTTAGTAATGGCCTGTGGTCTCCTGAGAACGGGTGCAAGGGCTCATCATCGTTGTCAGTGAACTGTTCCTTGTACCATTCTCGGATCGCCTCGGTTTTGCTCTGGTCAATCCCGATAAAGTATCCTTCAGAGTTGTGTACAGTGAGTGGTTGTGTGTAGTCAGTAAGTCTCAGGGCTCGGGCTGCTCGAAACATTTTGTAATGGGCACCCGTGGTAGTGATTTCATCTGCTAAGGGAGGCCGCCTGTTGAATAGCAAGATCTTTTAAGCGTTCGCTAATGTGGCACAAAATAATATTGTGCTCCGAGCGTAGTTTGGTACGGTCTTCACTTTGGCCACTTTGATAGATGTGCAGCCATAACGCTTTCTGCTCTGCTGACAGTTTTACTACTAGAGGGTCGTCAGTATACCTAGTTTGGTTGTTTTTAAGAACACCTATGTTGCTGGTAGCGGATGATTCCATAGATTTCAGTATTTTGGTATGGGCTTAATTTGGATCGGAGCTGACATCGATGTTAGCTATCTGCTCCCCGAAGGTTTTTTGTATGACATTTGAGTGTCAGTGTCGCTGATGAGCTTGGGTAGGTTGTAGGTGACTCTACCCTCTTGCCTGGTATGGTGTTTATATATTAGGTAGAGATCGTTCATCTGAAGGCGTGTAATGACTAGCTTATGGTCAGAATGGAGGTATGTGCCTCCATATGAATGAACGTTCCGGCGTAAGGGTTTTGCTTCTGTCTTGCATAGTATGAATTCTATTTGGTTGAAGACAGCTGTTATAGCCTTAGAACCTTTTGGGGGCTTTGCGATCAGTAATGTGTCCAGTCCATGGTGTCCGGTGACGGCATGGGTATTTGAAAGCCGTATTTATGTCCAATAGGCCATTAGAACTAAGGAATGCCACTAGTGCATCTCCATTGCTGTTGCATGTGCCCTCTCCATAGGATACAGTGCATAAGCCAAGTACTGAACTTTTGTCCGCAATTCCGAGTTTACCCAACTTGGAGTTGAAATCTCCACACACGAACAGTTGCCATCTAGCTGGAATGTAATGGCGGAGTTCAGATCTGCATAGAAGGAATCTAATATTGCTGGATTCTCTTTGGCTTTTTCGGTAGTTGAGCCGTATGCGTTGACAATTCGACACTTAGTGGGGGGATGTGTTTTCGGGTAGGTATAACTAGGTCAATGAATGCAACGCGATAACTGACGTATCCAAAACTAATGGCATGATCCAAGACCCTTGGTCCGATTACGAAGCCTAAGCCCCGGTATGTGGCCTGTTTTTGCTCCATGAGCACTAGCTTACGGCTTGTCTGTAGTTGCTGCTCTGAGTGTTTAGTTACTTCAGTCTCTTGGATGCATGCAATATCGATGTTATAGTGATCACAGCCTGCACCTAAGGTTTGCTTCTTTGATGTTGCACTCAGACCACGTACATTTCACGTAGCTATGGCAAGCTCCTGGGAAGATTGTGTCATCCGAGGATGTCGAGCACAGTTTCTTGTTTGAAGAAGGCTAGACATAATCAGAGTTTCCTCTGTATGCGGATGTCAGCCCGCAATCCTTGATGACTTAGTTTCTCAGTAAAGTTGGTACTTACAGAGGAGACCGGCGTGAAGGTGTCGTCTTTCTCCTCTTATTATGGAACCATTAGTCGATAGATGGATCCATTTCTATCCATGCCCCGCCAATTTCTAGCTACGCTTCACCCCTTCTTTGCCCCCAATTAGATCGATCGGACCCTGAATTCCCAGAATTCCAATATCAAGGTATCTATAGGCTACAGATAAACCGTTGAATATTTTAAAAACTTATTTGATTGGGTGATGCTGCTGCCTATGGCAGCAACAATGCCCAGCAAATCAGTTTCAAAATATTCGGCAGAATGTTTAAGAAATAGTAGTCACACAATTCGTACATTTGACGGGCAGTTCATTGGTCCTAGCGGAGCTCGGTATGTTATTCATTATCCATTCTGATTGTGACGTCAGCCTACATGTGACGCAATTGATTATGACGTCATATGCTTGAGTGACAGATCGGGTCTATTCACTTAATGACCTCCTCCAAGGCAATACCTTAATTACAAGATGTATCATCTTAAATATTGACATAATTCTCCTTATTTTACAGTATGTGCCGAACCTATGGACACATTCTTCGTGATCGATGGGTCAGACAGTATGAGCCGTACCGAGTTTCTCCTGGAACTGAACTTCGCAAAACGTGTAGTGGGTCGGTTTATTCTGGATGAAGTGCATGGTGTTAGGACCGGAGCCCTTGTCTTCAGCTCACAAGTAGGTGGCATCGTCGGTCTGGAGCCGTTCAACGACCACACGATGTTCGATGAGAAGCTCTATAAACTCCCGCACGACCAGGAGGGCACAAACACTTTTCATGGTATTCGTGCTATGCGCGATGGTTTTGAAAACCAAGGACGCCCGGACGTTAAATATGTCGGGATCGTGATAACGGATGGACGCTCCAAGAACCGTACACGGACAATTATGGAGGCAGAACTCGCCAAGGAGCAGAATATAACAATGTTAGCGGTGGGCATCGGATTGAAGATTGATAAGGACGAGTTGTATGGCATGGCGTCTGACCCACATTACGTGTATATCGTGAAGGATTTCGAGTCACTAGACGAGCTTGGGCAGAATATTTCTCTCCTCATATGTCCATCAATACGTAAGATTTATCTCCCCTGTCATATATGTCTAAAATGATATTTGGGTTACAATTTGTTGGTTATTTGTGACAACTGGCCTACTAGGCTAGTAACTAGACAATATTTCTGGTGAATTATTAGCCAAGAAATGATTTGCTATTTTTCTGAAAGAGACTTACATACAGTATCATATATTAAAAATCCCCATGAATCCACCCTAGACAATTAAACATTGCATGACCGTTTCAATGTTGAGGCATTTTAGTCCATTTTGACCACAGGGAAAAGGGATTATAGGTAAGAAATGTACATTTCTTTGGCATTACTGTTTGATTAGAATTACACAATTTGGCGCAGATATACAAAAGGAAATGTTCCAAGAAATAAGCATTGTTGCAAAATCATCAAACTTCTGATGGCGGGAAAACGAAAAAGTTCCATCTCGTTTTATATTACTAAGAATTTCAAGATATGTTTACCTATCATACAATTATGTAGTTTATCTTAAACAAATATTCTAACTCGGGTTTATTTGCTAGGACACATATTTTCTTATATCTGTGCCAGATTTTCGACAAGATTGATTTAGTAGACAAACTTTACCCCACAAATCTTGTCTGTATCGTTGGATATCTGATGCTGGAATTAATTGTTGGTTTTTCTGCATATTAACGTTGCTAAAATGTATGAAGGTTTCTACTAAAAAACACATTCCAAGATCAATGTCATTGTCCTGCTCGCTAGGAGGAATGTGCTCAATCTTGCTACGCCATTCTCCTCGGCAACCGTCACAAGCCACGACACACTTACCATTTCCATGTATTTGGCACACTGAATTGCGGTGAGTGTCATATTTTCACCTCCCTATAGGATACAGAAAAGTTGTGATTCAGCGTTTCCCACTTCCCTTGCAGACGAGGCCTGACAACCTGTAACAATTGAGAGTTCCTGTATCGCATTAACGCCAGGCACCGCATTCATTAACACTGTTTTCCTGGGGCGGAACGTCGAGCTGGCTAGTTGCTACAAATAGATTGAGAAGCTTGCCGACATTACGCAAATGACATTCCCAATCGCCAGTTCATTCACCCATGATAAATTCTTTGAGACCCGTATTTATACTCAAGTTATTGAAACCATAGTTTAGGCGTCCATGCTTGAGTTTCTAATGTCGTTTTCTTGAGGTAAATGCATTCATCCAAACATAACATCTTAATGGACCGTTCCAGTGTTTGCTAAGCCCCGCCCACCACTGGCTAAGCTCCACCCACACCTCGCTCGTGTTGGGATCGATCAATCCCTGAACCCCATAACTATCAATTTCCAGAACACTATAGGTAAGCTGTTAAATATCTTGAAACTAATTTGACTATGGCAGCAACAGCATCCAGTCAATTAGTTTCAAAATATTCCACAGAATATTTATTAAATAATAAAGACATACAATTCGTACAACAACGCATAGTCCGTCTTCAATTAAGCGTTCGTGACGTACTTATCTACGTCATTCATGACGCTATAATGACGTAATTGGTTATGATGTCATTCTACACGTCACGGAGTTAATTATGACGTCATATGATGTATGGATAAAGTGGAAAGGTCTACTGGGTGCAGAATGTCCTTTATTGATAGACTGAGATCCATCACTGCACTGCAAAATTCCTGTATTGCTGTAACTTGTGGCTCAGCCAATCTATAGTCAATGAGATCCACTATTTCGCTAGTCTCGCAATTATCGGTAGAGGGTTGTTTAACATGCATTCCATCACAGTCTTCACGGTCTACATTACTATCGATTGATCTTGTAGGTTGTGGTAAAATAGTAGCAATCAGATTTTTTATTAAAGGGAACGTCAACCAAATAATGTCCACGATGGGCGCATGCAATTGCTTTCCATGTCATATGTCTGACTACATCAGAACCATAAACTTGACTCAACGCTTGTTCCGGGCCCGATCTCTTCATCAGCTGTCCGATACTCCCACATGCACTCATTAACAGACGAGGTGTCATGATCTGATCGAGAGATATATTGCATATATCCTGACCAATTAAGTGTAGGTATGTTGGACAGAAATTGAGCTGCCTGCCACAGTGCGTTAGAGTAGTATGCCCCATAAAATATTGCATATGTTTTAGTCGAGCCTATAGCGAAGCTGAGGATCTCGACATAGCGATCCGGCGTGACAAGAATTAGGCAATTGTTAAAGCTTTTCAATGAACATTTAATTCAGCAAGGAGTTATCCGATCTTTATAAAATTTTACAGATTTGATGTATACCATCATTGCATTTCGTCTCCATTATAATTGAAATTATTTTCTATTTTTTTTCATATTTTTATGGGGTTTGGACTTAGCTTATTTTGCACCATGAATTAGGTAATGGACATTTAATTCATTAAGGGTTTACCCGATGTCAAGAAAGAAAACTTTACAGATGTGTTCTTCACTAGCATTGCACTCAGTCTCATATTGATTGTGATTTTTAATTTTTTCCGTACCCTTCTGTGGTTTGGGCGTAGAATATTTGTGTGTGCTATATCTCCTGCTTATTCCAATGATTAGACGAATGTTACGGTTTTTCAGTTGACATTTAATCAATGAAGGACTAAAATCAAATCCCATTAAAACGTTGCAGTTTTGTTTTATATCATCAAAACATTTAGTCTACATGACAATAAATAAGATTTTCTAATTTTTTTCCTTATTTTTACTGCGTTTGGACTTTTTTGTGTGATTTAATTCCGGGGATCCTGCTTAACCCCAGACATAGAAGAATATTAAAGGTTTTCAATGCTGTTTTAATTTATCACGGTCTTATTCGATCCCATGAAACTTTACACAGTTGTTATATATCATCATTGCATTCAGTTTGCAGCAAAATTTAAATGAATTATAACGGTTTCTTTCCATACTTTTACATGGTTTGGTTTTTTAACAGTTTATTTCTGTGTGATTTGTCTTTTCAAGAATTAGAATAATGTCAGAGTTTTAAATAGACATTTGATTTGTCAAGGGTGTATACTTTTTAAGAAACCATGCCACACATGATATGTGATATGCGGAAAATAAAGGTCTCGAGACGCGGGACGCAGTCCGTCTAACTGCAAATTTAGTATTGAGTGAATTTGGCATATCAGGACATGAAGGATCTATCGGAATTCCCTTATCATTAATGACTTCATCAGCTCAAATTTTGGGTATTTGTTTGGTTCGCCTATCAATATTTGTCAGATGATGCTGTCCATTTGATGTAAACATACGAATAATTCCCATCCCATGGAATGTTGCGTCTCCACCAAGGGTTCTAATACTGAGGTCTAAATTAGCGTACGCATTACTGTGTGAAACTGTAGATGGATGAGGCAACAGTATTTTAACATCTTCGGCTTATAGAACTGATTGTTTGTATATCATCATTTCCGGATACGACATACAAGAACCTGCCTGAAAAAGCTCGTACATCAACCATTTATAACCAAACAATTGATCCAGTTCAATTCCTAATCCCAACATAACCGATGATAGTATAATCCTTGAACGAACTGATTGGCGAGTGCAATGTCCAATGCTAATACGCGTAATAGCATCAGGTATTAAGCTATCTACAAACACACCTGAGGCACCATGAATGAACCGGATGTCCTTCAGTCTCCTCTGACGAAGGCTATACCTCCTTAGCACGTTCTCTGATCGATCCCCTGATAATTTTAGCTGCTGTAATCATGATTCGCTCTGTTTCTTTCAATGAATTATTATCTCTACCAGCGTACGAATTTCCATTGTTTATAAATGAAGCCGTGTTGCTGAAACAAACGGCATCCATTCTGCTTTTCGATTTGGGCAAAGAATAAATGATATCCAAGATGCTCTTCAGGTGTCAGTCTGAGTCTCCCTATCGTGTAGACTTCCACACCCTCAGCCATCTCAGGCATATGGTTATGCATGGCCTTCAGAGCATAGAGTGAATCTGCTTCTCCTTCCATTTCAAACAATTGCAAATAACTTTGAACCACCAGAGCATGTCACATTTCGTGGTACCTTGCTTCCACTGCGACGAGATCAGTACAGCTATTTAAAACTAGAACATAGCTTTTCCGTGGGCGTACTTCCTCATCTTCTGCTAGTCCACGCTTCAGGTTCCTAGGATCAGTGAATTTCTGTCTACACACACCATTTACCCCTTCAGCCCAGGTGTCCATTCGTCTAGCCAAGATCTCATTTTCTTGTCCGAGTGATGCAATTCTCCTGATGTCATATACAGACACATCTCCTGATGGCATATACAGACACATCTCCTGATGTCATATACAGACACATCTCCTGATGTCATATACAGACACATGTCCTGATGTCATGTCTCCGATATCTTCTATCCATAATGATAGGTTCCCCTCCACATAAGAAGCACTGCCGCTTCTAATCAAATGGTTTCAAACCAGAACATAGCTTTTCCGTGGGCGTACTTCCTCATCTTCTGCTAGTCCACGCTTCAGGTTCCTAGGATCAGTGAATTTCCGTCTACACACACCATGCATTGATATCACATCCACAGATTCGGAATCCACTTTCGAAGAGAGAAATTCCTACAAATCATCATCTTATCGCAGTTTTAAAAAGTGAATAAGAGTTTCTAACCATTTTTCTAACTTTGGCATCATCGTTATTTTCGTTTAATTATCTGCTTATAACATACTTTCCTGAGGAAAAGACCACAAGCGCATCTCCAGAGCTGTCAGATTACTTATTGTCCATGCTGAAATCTCGAGAATTGCTTCAGAATTGGTGGAAAATACAGACCTCTGTGTATATTCACAGATGATATGCGCCAGAATTTTGTCGTTGACACTTTCAGTATCTATACTCTAAAGGTAATATTTCTTTAAATATGATGTGAAAACCTAGCTCTGCGTAAAATGCGTTGCTCTTTGCTAAGCTCAAGTGTGTTCGGTCTGTCAGTGATTATTCTTCCATTGGCATATTTGAGCTTAGAAATATAATTTTAAAATTTTGTAAGGCTACATAGTTACATAAATTTCCATTTTTAGATTTCCTGCCACTTTGGAAGCCGCCATCTTGGATTTAGACCGGAATAGGGAGGTCAATAATTATAGACCGTGTATTGTCAGTTAGAACATATAGTTGCACATATCTGAACAAGGTTTCATGACTCTAATTGTCCACGAAGACTAAAAATCTTAAAATTTCCTACCGCTACCCCTTTTGTTTTGTGGCCAAACTGCACTAATATTGTCGAATTAAAAACATTCATAAATATTTGTTCCCAAAGGGGATTGATGGGGATTTGTAGTATATTATTCTACATATGTTTCTCTATCAAAAACACAACATTATTTCTAGGCTAATTTTTACCCACAAACTCGTGAATTTGGTGTTCTGTTCCTAGTCTATACGATCATGAATTACCGTGGCCACGTGGTCTGAAATCTCATTTCCTATGTGAGCTGGTCTAAGATAACAGGTTCCTTTATGATGACAACAACAGAAATTTACCAGTCGCCGCCGACGATGACGACACGGTATAGCAAGCGTGCATGTGTGCGTGTTTGTGTGTGCTAGCAGGCGGGAAGGTGTAGGTCGTGTGCGTGTGTGTGCGTGCGTGCGTGCGTGCGTGCGTGCGTGCGTGCGTGCGTGCGTGGGTGGGTGGGTGGGTGGGTGGGTGGGTGTGTGTGCGGGTGGGTGGATGGGCGCGTGGTTGGATGAGCAGACGAGTGGGCGGGCGATCGATCATGCTGATGAGCTAACAAGCGAACGGGTTGGTGGGCGTGCACGCAAGCGGGTGAGCGAACAAGCCATCGGTTGAGTGAGTGAATAAACGAGCTGTTGGGGAGCGTGCGAGCACGTGGGTGGGCGGGCGAGCGAGCACGCGGATGGGCGGGCGAGTGAGCAAGCAGGTGGGTGGGCGAGCGAGCAGACGGGTGAGCGAGCAAACGAGCGGGTAGGGGAGCGATCAAGCGAGTGTATGGGGAGTGAACAAGCGAGCGGGTGGGTGAGCGAGAAAACGAGCGGTTGTGTGAGCGAGAAAACGAGCGGGCGGGGGCGTGCGTATAGTGGGGGGGCGGGGGGTGGCGAACAAGTGAGCGGGTGGGTTGAGCGAGCGTGTGTATGGGTGCGTGGGCGAACAAGCGAGCGGGTGGGTGGGGTGGGGCGTGCGTATGGGCGTATACAGATGTATCTAACTATAGAACATCAGCTTTGGTCCAAATGTTAACACAACAAGGGCTGTTAACGTCAAACCGGTACAGCCGGATCCGGATCGGATCGGATCGAATTACGTATCTATGAATATCCTGGAAACTATTGGTTCGGTTTGGCCCAGATTTTAAAACAAGAAAGGCTGTGACCGTACATTAGGAATCCACCACAACTATGCACAAATATGCTCGTAAATCTCTGAACAATATACCGGGTTTTTGAATGCGACAAAAAACTGTAACCCGGATGACGGGACATTAAACACCCCAGTTGCTCTTGTTATTAATTGTGTATCTTAGTATATCTTTATTCTGCATACAAAACTATAAATATTATAATATCGATAGTTGATGAAGTAGGCATAGTGTTTCAAAAGAACTTCAAGCAATTACGCTTGGTTATTAAAGCTACAACATGGCCGGCGTCTTTTAGCTTATGGTATTCTTCACCTCGGTCGCTCATATGTTTTCCCTTTTCTCCATCCCGGGTTTCATCATTTGTAGCCTTTATAAATTTAGTATTATATGCTCTTACGCGGGTAATATGTCGAAGAACAATAATACTGTACAGACAATAATCTCTTCATCGGCGATTTATTTACAGCACTAATTGATGCAAGAATTATGATGATGTTTTTATCTTCTGTTTTACAGTTACGGTGACTACCACTGAGGCACCAGGTATGTTGACAAATGCACATCTATGTACCCGTGCGAATATACATGCGTTTGTTCATTTAACATGTGTATTCCATGGTTGCAAGAACGTACCAAAGTACATGGTGGGGTTGGGGCGGTGTCTAAACTATTGGTGGGAACAAACCCTATGAGGATACACTATGGGACAGGAAAGAGCTCGGCTGGGGTGTCTATCGCTGTGATGGTGATGGGTGCTCGAGGTTCCTGACGGCATTGTGTTATTATTCTACTTTAAAACCATTATAGTACAAATTGTGCGCTAATGTGCCTCAGACAAGCAATGAAGTGAAAACGGAGATGACCAATCCGTGATCATAGCCAAAAGTGACTGTACCGGCGTGATTTGAACCGAGACTTTCCATTGTCGTTCCCAGCACTTTCTCCTCCAATCTTTGGAGATTGACATCAGAATGACCGCTTGCCATTCATTTCTTGCAGAAAGTCGTCCTGGGTAGTGTGCCATGCCTGCGCGTGGCTCCGCTGAACACTGGATATCAGTAGTTCATAAATGTCTCTATTAACGAAATCGCTTTATGTTTTCGACCACGTTATTTTGGCTGTCATCTGAACTGCTTAAACAATCCGGAATCAGAGTAGGTAAACTGGGTATACGTCTTAGAGGGGCTAGCGAATTCAGACATAGCTCAAACATGCCCAATGTGTTTCATTCGACAAGATCTCCATCAATGAACGTGTAACAAAACTTAACTCTGAAAATTAACTGACAGATCTTTTGGACATGTGTACTGAAACGGAAATGATAGAAATAACCCACGTATAGCGAGGCAGCGCTAACAGGCGGACTAGCCTACTTCCCTTTGATTAACGTTTGAGCTTATACGTACGTTACCTTAAAATTATGGGTGCATGGTTGTGAACGGGCATAGTACCCGGACATAGTACCCGGGGAATACCGTGCCATTGTAATACATGCAGCCATTTCTAGCTATGCCACACCCATTTCTATCTAATTTCCGGCCAATGTATACACCTATTGGAATACATTTAAAACTTTGAAACCTGCAGTCATAGAAGACAACCATCAATGTAACAATACAGATCAGATGTTAGAATGGGGACTGTTCCTGGGCATGGCAGCAACAGTTTCCGCTCAAATTAATATCTAAATGTTCAACATAATGTTTATTAAATTGTAAATTATTCAAAGACATACATTTAAAACAATTTCGTAAGGACTATTACCGCCTTTGAGGACGGGCTTATGTCATTTAAATTTTGTCGTTAGCCAACAATCACGTAATCCCCCGTTCAATGAGAAGGAGTTGCCCGGCAAATACTAGTATGGAATATATCTTAGCCATAGTCATGAACATACTGTCAAACCTACTAACCCATTGCAATATTTATCATTCTAAGATTCAACGACAGTGGAACTTACCACAGAAGATCCGACTACAGAAGAACCAACGACAGAGGAGGCAACGACAGAGGAACCCACTACAGCCGACCCGACCACCGAGGAGCCCACTACACCCGACCCGACAACAGAGGAACCCACTACACCCGACCCGACAACAGAGGAACCCACTACACCCGACCCGACCACTGAGGAACCCATTACACCGGAGCCGACCACGGAGGAAGTCACTACACCCGACCCGACAACAGAGGAACCCACTACACCCGACCCGACCACTGAGGAACCCACTACACCGGAGCCGACCATGGAGGAAGTCACTACACCCGACCCGACAACAGAAAAATCAACCACAGCAGCGCCAACTAGACCAGAAGAGATTCGAGGTAGTGTATTTAATATGATTGCTATTGTGAATAGTATATAAAGTATATGGACTGGAATGTCCTATGTAATGTGTGTCTGACTCCATCATCCAGGTCCAGATAGTCTTAGCACTAAGCATATGGATCCATCATCACGGAGCCGATAATGTTGCGTTGGTTATTTTTATGCACTGTTATTGTCGTTAAGCTAGGGTTTCCACTTCAAGTGCGTTGTGTGTCTTGTTGAAGGTCACCTCTAAAAGAGAGGGCCCCATATCATAGTTTATCTTATAAACAAATGCTTTTAGTCCATTCCATATTGAGAATATGAACCCGGTTAAAAACGTAGCGAAGTATTTGCATTGATTGTTAGCTTGGGAAAGTAATTTTATTTTGACCAATCAGAATACGGTCGTTCTCGCGGCATTGGATATCGCTACGCCGAAGTCGAGTGCTTGTGACGCATGTCATGACGCAACAATATCCCTTTAGGCTAGCGGATTTGGTCACGCCTCTGGAAAAAATTCCAATGTTATTGAATCCTTCGAATTTTTGTTCACATATGACCATAGTATTACAGACAAAAAGTCGCAGCTGATAAGCTTTGGGGAAAATTTGTTATGCCAAATTGAATTTTTTTCCAAATTTTTGCCCTTCCACATATTGTAATCACACACTAGACGAAACCAAATTAAGATTTCTCAGGATATTTTATGGTTAAATTGATGGAATTTGCTCTGGATGTTGGAAATAAAATATTCTAACTGACTTTCAACCAAGTAGTCGACATAGCAAAATCCAATATGGCTGCTGGTACGTTGAGTAAATCAGAATTCCGCATAATACAAGACATGCTCCAGGCAATTTAATAAATGAACCCAAATGAATATAACATACTAAACTAAAATGTATCCCTCGTACCAATCATTAAAAGAGCTGTCTATTATCTCTATGCTTTAATTTGTAACCCATTCTTCAACATCGTCATCTTCAGCTTCACAGCTGTCAGTGTGTGGCCTGTTGTAGCAGGTCTCGCCATGACAACCTCCACATGCTGCGACGCATTTTAACACAGTTTGGTGGCACGAGCATTGATTTGTTGCACATTGTTTTTTTATTACTGACTTTACATTTGCAACGAATGAATTTTAAGACACTTTCTGGTGCAGCTCCTAAATCAGTCATCACCGGTCGCATACCATCTTTCTCCAGCTTCCATCCCCACTTGCAAGGATTGAGACAGTTGTTTTTAGTTAAGCCCATTGCTTCATTTGCATGTGGACTCGAAAGCTGTGAGAATACGCTGCTCTCTCAGTTGGAGGTAATCTTTCAGGCTCAATTTTATTACAGCGTGCAACCATTGCTTGGTATCGTGTATGTCTTAAGGAGGTTAGTGTGTCATGGTCTTTACCACCGTAAAGTCTGCAGAAGATAGACACGCCTACAGCACCAACATCATCAGTGGTTGTCTAGTCAATCAGTGCACGGGATAGCTGCTGCAACCTATTACATTTAACTAATGTCTTCATTAGATGCATTGTCCTTGTCCAAATGTAGATGAAGTCGTATCACAACCACTCCACGCGTGTATAAACAGGATATTATTAGGTCAAACCGGATCCATTACCTGGTGTGGTTCTCGAATGCTGTTCAATTCAACACTTTTATTCGACGCACTAACCTTTTCCTCTTTCATCAAGAATATGTCAGCCATTTATGTTTCCCATTAATGAATCAACATAATGAAGATATCCGTATCTGCAGCAACAAGGATTACTGGCTGGCCATTCTGCGAAAAGTTTAGAGCAGTTGATACAATCAAAGTGTCTGCATCGCCATCACTGCACTTAATTATGCATCCTTTAGATTGTAGCAGGCAAGCAAGGAGTGCTAAGAACTGTGTCTTATTTCTCATGTTTGAGAGAAATGCCTGCTGATCCTTGTGACATTTGGAGTTTTCATTGAGAGTGATATCTGCAGATCGTGTTCCATACCTCCTCAAATGCTCGTGATCCTTGGTAGATGGCCCTTCGTACCCATCAAAAACAACACAACACATCCCAAACTTATTTCTAAGATATGTTTCATACTGTTCTACCACTTCTCGATATGTAGCATTCTTTTGCCATCTAATACGATGCAGGAGCCATCTGCCATCTATAACTGGCATACTGTCTTTGGTAATAGCATTAGCTTGGTTACTTATGTTGGTAAGATCTTTTTAATCTCTCTAGCTAATTCTGGCTTATCTGGTTTTCGCATACAATAATCTTTGAAGAGTGATGTAGGTACCGCTGACAGCTCATATTTGAAGTAAGATTTAAGGTCCTCAGACTCCCGGTTAGCCAATGCCGTACAACGCATGAATAAAACACTGAGATCAATTTGAATTGATTTCTTACCCACTTTGATATCTGGCAGAAGATATTCCAATGTCCGAACTTGCTCCAATTGCTTAATATGTGCACTACTAAATGCTACACCATCAAGTGATTGTTGAATCTCCCTACCAATTTGTTCAGCTTGGTCACATGTGATTCCATCCTCATCGGTTGCTGTTAGTCCAGTTGCCAGTGATCTTAATGCAGAAACTTCATTATTGAAAGGGTTGTGCTGTTCAAACCAATCCAGTATTTTCTCCATGTCTGTCGAATCTCGCCTGCACCTAGATTTTCCTAGTTCTGCGTGCTGTTCACTTGTAGCATGGTGGCAGTTTGTTAGACTTGTCATCGCATCATGAATAGCTGCACAATGATGCATGCTATAGACCTATTGGTGTCTAACACTATCTGTTATGCCACGACCATGTGTCAAACCTCCTCAAGCTTTCATGGATCGCATTAGAATTTGCTCTATGCATAGATCAGTCCACAAACCAGCCCAGTATTTTTCACTTAGGCGCACTGCATGGTAGCCTTCCGAAAATTTGGGAGGTCCCTCATTATTTGGAGGTACAGCCTAGCACTTTTGGCATAATTAATATGACCAGATGCAGCGAAAGGATTCAGCAGCTTTACAACAGCTGTGAGGTGACCTTCCCAATCGCACACTCTCTCACACTGCATAAAGGTCTTGACAATGTTAATATAATATAGATACAAAATCCAATACGTGGCAGTGCGTGACTCATTTTCCATGTTTTCTTTGTGCTTAGCAATACATTGATCTAAACCTGACAGTTCTTCAGAATCAGGAATATCATTGAGTGGTACACCACCATCTGCGGTAACTTGATCAAACAATCCTTTTAGTTTGCTTACTTGATCCATGGTTAATCTATTAGTGTTTTGGGACGATTCTGAATTGGAATGTTCAGACTCTGCAGGTAATATACCCGAGACCAGCTTAGTCATAAGTGCCTTTTCGACCAGAAAATGTGCACGTAAAGCTCTGGCAATTGATTTACCCGTCAAAATATGGGAAATAGTATTTGGCCCATAGACTTGTCCCATGGCTTCCTCAAGACCAGACCCTTTCATCACATTACCGATACTGCCACAAGTGCTCATAAGAAGATGAAACCTACCAAGTCGACAAACTATCCTGTTTAGACCTTTTGACTCAGTAATTTCTACTGCTTTCTGCCAGAGCGGTTGGTCAAATGTAATGCAAGCACTGGGTTGTATCAATCGACAGGATTGTTCTTGAATGTACAAAAGTGTAGAGTACAGACATGTCTCGTCATTTGGATTAAGGTCTATGAAAGGAAGAATAAGCACTTGCCATTTGTCGATGCCATCATCGAATGATCTGAAGAAGTGTGGCATGAATCCAGAGAAGTTAGGTATTTGTGTATTTGCTTTGCTGAAGAGGAGAGCCGATTGCCACATAACATTAGCATAATATGCTACTGATGGTGTTATATACGGTCGCTGATTTTCCTCAATGGATTTAAACTTTAGAGAGGAAAGGCCTGATACAGCTGACCCTATGTATTGAACAATGGGTATACCTTTGTCCGTCATAAGTTCCGAAATAGCCAATCTTGCCTTACGTCTTACATGTTGGTCAAAGTTTGCTCGAGCTCCTTTCACAGCCGACATTGCTATCGTACCCATACCATGAAACTGATTATGGCCATCTATCGTCCTGACATCATGGTCTGCATTATCAGATGCCCATTGCGTGATTTCTGCATCTGCATTTGATAGTAATGTACCAAGATTTTCAGCTTGTAAAATCGATTGCTTAAACAAAGTGACCTCATCATATGAGACCGAAAAACCTAATCTAAATAGCTCATCTACTAGCCACTTTGATCCAAATACATGATCCATCTCCACGGCCGTCCCAAACAAAATAGGTGACATTATTGAAAATGGTCTTACAGCTTGTGTAAGTGCTTGGCCAATGCTATTTCGTCTTACGTCATTACTTATCATTGTCTCGATAAAAATACGTGTCAGTGGTGTAAGGAACTCCCTTCCCGTATCAATATCCTTAATATCATTGCTACCCAGGTAGTTTTCCTTTGAATATTTCCCCTCACGTATTTCCTCCTTTAATAGTTTCGCACACGTAATGACTATTCTTTCAGCTTCTTGTCTCAAGTCCTTTTTTGTACACTTTTTGCTTATCTCCATCCAAAGGGATGCGACAGATAATGCAATTGCCCTCAGATAAAGTATGCGGAAATAGGAGGGTCACTTTTTCATTTGGCTCATTCATTTGTGTGTTTCTTAATAGCCTCTGAATAATTTCAGTAATAGTATGTGCTAATTCAACGTACAGTCTCCCCAAAAATTATTTGTACACTTTCTTGAAATGGAATATAATTAAGAAATATACCTAGGGAGTGTAATTAACCATTGGTATTAAATAATATTTGTGCTCCTTTATTACATGAAGACATTTTTATGAATTTTCAATGAATTTCATTAGTTTTGCGGTGTATTACATAATTTTAACGAAACAAAAATTAGTTGTACACTAGTGTACAAGTTTAGAGTTCAGTTCACAAAGGTAATGTTCAATACTTAGTAGGTCCCCCTCTGGCCTCAATAACTGCCTGCAGCCTCCTTGGCATGCTATGTACTAGTTTAGTGCAAACATCCTTTCCAATACCATTCCAGATACGCTGAATCATAGCCTTGAGCTCTTCCTTGTTTGAGGGCAAATCATCTGTACGGTGTCGCTCGAGTTCATCCCACATATGTTCTATCGGATTCAGATCTGGACTCTGTGGTGGCCATTCTAGTACACTGACACGCTTTCTCTTCAGAAACGCAACAATACGTTTTGCGGTATGTTTAGGATCGTTGTCATGCTGGAATGTATACCGATGGCTAAGTAATCTCGAAGCAGATGGAACCATCTTAGTGGAGAGTATTGTCTCATAGACCTCTGCATTCATGATACCTTCTATGAAATGTAGGTCTCCAACACCACTGGCTGCCATACAACCCCATACCATCACACTGCCACCGCCATGTTTCACTGTAGGGTTTAAGCACTGTGGACTGAAAACTTCCTTGGCAGTACGCCAGACACGTGGTCGCCCATCGCAGCCAAACATGTTAAACTTACTCTCATCAGACCACAAAATGGAGTTCCAAAATGTCACAGACTTGTTAACATGTTTCTTTGCAAAGGCAAGACGTTTTCTCTTATTTCTATCACTGATAAATGGTTTCTTTCTTGGCACTCTACCATGCAGTCCCGTATCATTAAGCCTGTTACGAATAGTCTGAGGGCACACATTTATACCAGTAGCTTTCTGTACCTCAGATGCAATTTTCTTGGCTGTAAGTTTGCGGTTCTTCATTGCCAGTTGTTTAATATATCTGTCTGCCCTATTGGATGTTTTGCTTTTCCTGCCACGCCCGGAAACATTGACAATCATACCACTTTTCTTTTATTTCGTGATGATGTATTGCACTGATGTGTGTATTAAATCCAACATAGAAGCAATTTTTCGCACAGAGAGTCCTTCCTTATGGAATTGAATTATCTTCTCTCTCACACCACAGCATATTGCAGCTGTTTTAGCCATACTGCTAACACACAGTCTGTATATAACTTGCTTGCTGTTTAGTAATTTAGTCCTTCTTAGCAGAAGAAAATGTATGGCATGCTTACCAACTGTGCAAGTCTGAATGACTCACTCTGCATGCAAGAGTGAAATAAACATGAGAAGAAATGAACTGCTAATGTAAGCCGTTGATATTGACCAGAGCATGCAGGGGTAGTAGTTCATGTTTACTGTACAAATAATTTTTGGGTCATGAAAATTCTGCAATGACACGCCAAGCCTAACAAATGTAATAAAATGCATAAATTTTATATTCGTGTAATAAAAAAAGCAAATAGCTTGTAAAAGCTAGAGTTGATTAAATTCACTGGGTACAAGTTTTAAATCTATTTCATTATTTGAAAGTGTACAAATAATTTTTGGGGAGACTGTATATATACCGAATACCACAAAGTTCAATTTCAATGTAACTATACAGGTAAGCCGTTGAATATTTAGAAACTAATTTGACAGGCTGTTGTTGCTGTCTATGGCAGCAACAACGCCCAGTTAAATTAGTTTTAAAATGTTCAAAAGAATGTCTATTAAATAGTAAATCTATTAAAAACATACAATTCGTACACTAGACACTAGACTGACTATTCCAGCCTCATGGCGGAGTATTCTCTGTCAATTATGATTATGACGTCATGTACGTGGGTGACAGATCCAATTCATCCATTGTTTATTCAAGTGCCTAGCATAGTTATCATAAGAGTCCAACTTGGGCCCCACAGAAGTGGTAGCAGTGGGTCCCATGGGCCCCTGAAAATCGTGTATGATTGTTAAATACTATTAATTAGTTGTATACATTTTTGGCCAAAAATACCCACACAATCTATCATGGGACCCACAATACATAGATGTGTGTCCGTGGGACCCTATAGTGTGAGCATTAACGAGGAAAACCAGATGGGACCTCAAGATTTCAGTTTGGGACCGCCATATTTCAAATTGGGACCCTCAGTTTTTAGGGTATGGGTCCCTGGGACCTCCAGAATTTAGATGGCATGGTAAACACTGAACAATTTCCCGTGAATATACGTAGTTGCTTTGATCATATGACCAAGCTTGTATCCCGTTGAATAACAGTCATTAACCCTTTAACCCGCGAACTGGTTCAAGAAAATTTCAATTTTCTCATAGAAAATGTCCATTTGTAGACCAAGAGAAGACAATTATTTAAAATTTACCACTGGAATGACTGGCTCGGTTATCGATCCAGTCATTCAAGTGGTAAATTTTCAAACATAGTCTTCTCTTGCTCTGTAAATTTACCTTTCTCAAGATCACTACGTAAGCCGTGTTTGGCTGGTATGAGTCTTTAAGCGTTAAACTATTACATATCATCTTGTCTCTTATGTTGTTCACCAGACCCGTGTTCTGGCTGCCGGGTTGTGAATGGTGTTGGTTATAACACGCATCCGTCAGACTGCACGATGTACACCCAGTGTTACCCAGGATTACATGGATATGAATTTGTCTATAGGCAGTGCGGTGATGGCCTATTTTGGGACCAGAAAAATCTCATCTGTAACTGGCCTTCTGCCGTCACCTGCACCTATGGTAAGTCATGAAGACTGTCTAGGCAACTACCTTAGAACGCACCAACTGTAAGTACAGCCTACAGCATTGAATCTAATTTAGTCTGCATCAAGTGGTCAAAGACCGTTGATTTGAGAGACGTGTATTAAATCACAGGAGTCGTAGTGTAGTGACAAACATTGCAGTGTCAGGGCTTGGGCATGTGTAGCAACGCTGGGAGCGGTATCAATGCTATTTATGTGGGTGAGGTGCGCGAGATGCCATAGTGAGATATCTAAGATGTCTAAAGTCCCTTTCTATAAGCAGTTATCTAATGGATTCATCACGACATGGTATCCCTCCCTTTCTAAGCACTTGCTCATTTTTGTACTTAGATGAATATCCATGCAGAGGGATACATGATAATGGTAATGAAGGAATCCTGTTTTAACTATGCCCCGCCAATCCGTGAATAAGCAGCAGCAGCAGCAGCAGCAGCAGCAGCAGCAGCAGTAGCAGCAGCAGCAGCAGCAGCAGCAGCAGCAGCAGTATTATTATTAGACCATATTTCTATAGCGTTCTATTGCAACATCAAGTCGGTTTTAAAACGCTTTACAATTTTAAAATTACAAACAAATAAAAAATTTAGACAATAATAAAAATATAAACACAAGACATAGTTGGCCTACTTAAAATACTATATGACAAAATTTACTATGTTAGTATAATTATGTAGTAAGTTAAAACCACAGTACAGAACGAAACGGCATGGACGTCTTTAAGAATTTTCAAAGTATGATTTGAAAAGGTGTGTTTTGAGAGATGTTTTAAAGGTGGACAGTTTGTTAGTGTTTCGCAGATACAGTGGCATGGCGTT